>WNGS01002480.1:0-26365 GCA_020271785.1 Procambarus virginalis
AATCCAAGGCCATGCACTGGACTATATCCAATCCTATCTTAGTGATAGACACCAATGTTGTAGCCATCAATAATATAAAGGGCAGTATCTTGGGACCTCTTCTATTTTCTTTATACTCAATGATCTGCCTAATGTTTCTAACATTCTGAACCTATTTTGTTTGCTGATGAACTACCCTCATCTACTCTAAACCCAACCCACATACACTAATAATGTTGTAATAATGAACTAAAAAAAGTCCACTTATGGATGTCAACCAACAAACTAACACTTAACATAGAAAAGACCTACTACATCTTATTTGGATGCAAATTACAAATGCAATTCAGCTTCAGATAGACAATGTAAACACTAGCAATAAAAATGAAGGAAAATTTTCTTGGCCTATTCCTAGACAAGAGACTCAACTTCTACCCACATAACACCATAAACTAAGAAAGTGTCTAAAACAGTTGGTATACTCTCCAAAATCAGATATTATGTACCTAACTCTGCTCTCATCTCTCTATATTATGCACTAATCTATCCCTATCTCAACTATGGTATCTGTGCATGGGGTTCTACCACTGCAAACCATCTCAAGTCCATCATCACCCAGCAAAATCTGCTATTAGAATAATATCAAATTCTGCTTTCAGACAACACTCAGCCCCCTTGTTTAACTCCCTAAACATGCTAAACATAATCTCACTCCATAAATTCTCTTGTGTCAACTACATTTACAAAAACCCTGTTCTTAAATGCAAATCCTGCTCTGAAACTCTTCTGGACAGATGTAATAGGACCCATTATCACCACACCAGAAATAAATATCTCTTTGATATCCCCAGAGTTAAACTTAATCTGTGCAAACACTCTATGCAAATAAAGGGACCCAGTCTATGAAACTCACTCCCTATTGAATTGAAAAGCTGTCCAACTTTTACGTCATTCAAAATCAATACTAAAAAGTACCTAATTTCATCTTCATAGTTTTTCACCTTTTGCCTTAAAATTGCACTGTATCTATTGCTACCCAATCTCCCAACCTTTATGTTCCCAATTTGAACATCTTTACCATTGTGATCATTGCTGTCTTCTTGTATGTGCTGCTAATCTTTTGTATGGCGTTTATTATTCTTGTTTATCTGTATCTATTGCTACCCAGTCTCCCAATCTTTATGTACCCAATCTGAACATCTTTACCATTGTGTTCATTGCTGTCTTATATGTGCTGGCAATCTGCTGTATGGTGTCTATTAATCTTTTAAATTACCCATCAAGCTGTTCAATGTAATCAATTAGAGCTTTAATATAACAATGTGCTTTAATATACTTACTAAGCTCTCTCATCTCATTTTTCTCTTGTAATGTATTTGTTATCATTTATCAATTATGATAGAAATTACCTACTTAAAATATCTGTTAGATTAAGGACCTGCCCGAAACGCTGCGCATACTAGTGGCTTTACAAGATCGGAAATACTGTCCTATTCAATGTATTCTCACAAACCCAATGTACCTTCTTGTATATAATAAATAAATAAATAAATAAATAAATAAATAAATAAATAAATAAATAAATAAATAAATGCTTCAGTCTCTGTTCGATTTCTTCAATCTCCCTGTTTAAATTATTTCTTCTCTGTATGGAGAGTAGTGTCTGCTTAAGCATTCCGTTAATTTCTTCCTCCTTTTGTAATGTCGTCTGCGTTCTCTTTCTACATTGGACCTCTTTCTGGCTTTCCTCAAAGGAACATGTTTCAGACAGACTTCATATGCTTCAGAAGTCAGTTTTTCTATTCCTTGTGTAGGATTTTTATTTCTTACATTTTCCCATTGAATGTTTGTAAGTTCCCTGTTTATTTCTCCCAGTCTATCCTCTTATTATTAAAATTGAATTTATTGAATAGCCCTTCTCGCTTGTTGTTTCTCTTGGGCCTACTACCGTTATTAATGTTAGTTTGCACTTCAATGAGCTTGTGGTCCGAGTACGTAGTGTCTGAGACAGTAATGTCTCTGATTAGCTCCTCATTGTTCGTGAATATCAGGTCCAGCGTGTTCTCGTTCCTAGTTGGTTCTGTAATCTGCTGACTGAGCGAGAATTTGTCACAGAATCTCAGTAGTTCTCTGACCTGTGGTTGGTTATTTCCAGGTTGACTTCCTGCTATATGTTATTGTTTACTATTCTCCATTGTCTTGTCTTGTGTCAGACTCCAACAGTAATAATATTGATCAATAGCAAATCTCTTAAGAAACCTCAAGAAGAAGCTTGGTATGGTAGGATACTTGGGAAGCCAACTTGTCTCAGTATGCCTACAGCAGAACATTGTGGCGCAGTTCTAAGTGGTATATGAGTAAGCCTACAAAAGGCCGTGCAGCGCATTCCTGAGAATGAATTTTAATCTTTCTTCGCGTATCTTCATATGTAGGGTTACTAATTTCTGAAATTAATTGTATTATCATTTTTTTGGTACAGGTTCAAGTAGGTTTATATCCTCTCCGTGAGCACTAGGACAAAAGATTTTCAGTGCAAAAAAATGGCCACTGCCTTTTGAACGAAAGGCGGTGGAATTTCTGATGGGGAAGGAAGACAATTGCGCACCGCGTTCCGCAAGGCGCGGTGCGGACAGTCTGGGTGGCATAAATAGCGCGGAATGGGAGGTTTCTCTCTCACTCTGCTCCCGTCACCGTCCGCGACTCAAGAAGCGGACTCCACGCTCAGCGCCGCGCCTCATCGACACGTGGGCCAGTACTCTATACTGCATCTCAAGCAAATGGACCCCATCCCCGCTACCATGGTCCCAGCCCTGACTTTCCCTGATCCGGCAGGGGCTCCCTGTCGTACTCAGCAAACCTTAAGGTAAACGAGTTTCCTGTTCAAGTTAGTCAGGACTTTCCCCAGTGCTGGCGTGTGGTTGCGCCGTCCCTCGCGGCCCGTTCGTACCGCCTTAGCTAGTTCCCTGGGCATCCCGCCTGTTTGCCTGCCTGGGGTTGCAGGTGCGCCTCCAGGTCGGGAATGGTGTGCTGCTTGTCTGCGGCGTCTCTCGTGGCCAGGTTTCGGTGGTCCTGTGCCCCTGGGGCCCGGGCCCTAATGTACGCTCGGTGGAGCATTCGTCCCAGGTGGGCCCTCCCAGGCGTTTATCGGGAGCCCGGTTTGCTGTGCCCCTAGGCTTGCCCTAGGGGCCATGTTTCGCCCGCGCCTGGTCGTGCGTGCACGGCCAGGCTCCCTCTGTGGTCTGGCACCGCCCTCTGTGGCGACGTCACGTGGCTGGTTTCTGTGGACCTGCGCCCTGGGGCCCAAGCCCGGTAGGCGGCGCCCACGTGGCTTGGAGCTCTATAGAGCACTCGCCCCAGGGATGCTTTTCGTTTACTCCCCCCCCCTCCCAGGCGTCTTCCCTGGAACCCGGTCTGTTGCGTCTCCTAGGCTTGTCCCTAGGGGCCAGGGTTCGTGACGCGTTCCTAGTCGTGCGTGTCCGGCCAGGCTCCCTGCGAGCGTCCTGGCGTCACCCTTGGTGGTGACGCCTCCTGGCCGGGTTATTAGTCGTCTTTGTCCCTAGGGACCGACCCTAGGGGCCCATGCCAAGGTTGGCTGGTGTAGCCCAGCCTGTTCGTCATAGTCGTTTGTCTGGCTGGTGTAGCCCAGCCTGTTCGTCCCTAGACGTTTGCCTGGCTGGTGTAGCCCAGCCTGTTCGTACCTAGACGTTTGTCTGGCTGGTGTAGCCCAGCCTGTTCGTACCTAGACGTTTGTCTGGCTGGTGTAGCCCAGCCTGTTCGTCCTAGACGTTTGTCTGGCTGGTGTAGCCCAGCCTGTTCGTCCTAGACGTTTGTCTGGCTGGTGTAGCCCAGCCTGTTCGTCCTAGACGTTTGTCTGGCTGGTGTAGCCCAGCCTGTTCGTCCCAGACGTTTGTCTGGCTGGTGTAGCTCAGCCTGTTCGTCCTAGACGTTTGTCTGGCTGGTGTAGCCCAGCCTGTTCGTAGCTACACGTTTGTCTCGCCGGTGTAGCCCAGCCTGTTCGTAACTACACGTTTGTCTGGCTGGTGTAGCCCAGCCTGTGCGTCCTAGACGTTTGTCTGGCTGGTGTAGCCCAGCCTGTTCGTCCCCAGACGGTGTCTGGCTGGTGTAGCTCAGCCTGTTCGTCCTAGACGTTTGTCTGGCTGGTGTAGCCCAGCCTGTTCGTACCTACACGTTTGTCTGGCTGGTGTAGCCCAGCCTGTTCGTACCTACACGTTTGTCTGGCTGGTGTAGCCCAGCCTGTTCGTACCTACACGTTTGTCTGGCTGGTGTAGCCCAGCCTGTTCGTACCTACACGTTTGTCCGGCTGGTGTAGCCCAGCCTGTTCGTACCTACACGTTTGTTTGGCTGGTGTAGCCCAGCCTGTTCTCCCTAGTCTTTTGTCCGGCTGGTGTAGCCCAGCCTGTTCGTCCTAGACGTTTGTCTGGCTGGTGTAGCCCAGCCTGTTCGTCCTATACGTTTGGCTGTTTGGCGCCGCACAGCCTGTTCGTCCCAGTTGTTTCCCTGGCTCGTGTAGCCCAGCTTGCTCGTCCCAGACGTTCGTCTGGCTGGTGTAGCCCAGCCTGTTCGTCCTATACGTTTGGCTGTTCGGCGTAGCACAGCCTGTTCGTCCCAGTTGTTTGCCTGGCTCATGTAGCCCAGCTGTTCGTCCCAGACGTTTGTCTGGCTGGTGTAGCCCAGCTCGTTCGTCCCAGATGTTTGTCTGGCTGGTGTAGCCCAGCTCGTTCGTCCCAGACGTTTGTCTGGCTGGTGTAGCCCAGCTCGTTCGTCCCAGACGTTTGTCTGGCTGGTGTAGCCCAGCTCGTTCGTCCCAGACGTTTGTCTGGCTGGTGTAGCTCAGTACCTCACCAGGTAATGTACTACCACACAGTAACTCACCAGGTAATGTACTGCCACTCTCAGTAACTCACCAGGTATATCATGGCACTCTCAGTAACTCACCAGATAATGTACTGGCACCCTCAGTAACTCACCAGGTAATGTACTACCACTCAGTAACTCACCAGGTAATGTACTGCCACTCTCAGTAACTCACCAGGTAATATCATGGCACTCTCAGTAACTCACCAGATAATGTACTGGCACTCTCAGTAACTCACCAGGTAATGTACTGGCACTCTCAGTAACTCACCAGGTACTGTACTGGCACTCTCAGTAACTCACCAGGTAATGTACTGGCACTCTCAGTAACTCACCAGGTAATGTACTGCCACTCTCAGTAACTCACCAGGTAATGTACTGCCACTCTCAGTAACTCACCAGGCAATGTACTGCCACTCTCAGTAACTCACCAGGTAATGTACTGCCACTCTCAGTAACTCACCAGGTAATATCATGGCACTCTCAGTAACTCACCAGGTAATGTACTGACACTCAGTAACTCACCAGGTAATGTACTGGCACTCTCAGTAACTCACCAGGTAATGTACTGGCACTCTCAGTAACTCACCAGGTAATGTACTGGCACTCTCAGTAACTCACCAGGTAATGTACTGGCACTCTCAGTAACTCACCAGGTAATGTACTGGCACTCTCAGTAACTCACCAGGTAATGTACTGGCACTCTCAGTAACTCACCAGGTAATGTACTGGCACTCTCAGTAACTCACCAGGTAATGTACTGGCACTCTGCTGGTGTAGCCCAGCTCGTTCGTCCCAGACGTTTGTCTGGCTGGTGTAGCCCAGCTCGTTCGTCCCAGACGTTTGTCTGGCTGGTGTAGCCCAGCTCGCTCGTCCCAGACGTTTGTCTGGCTGATGTAGCCCAGCTCGTTCGTCACAGCTGCTTGTCTGGCTGGCTCAGCCCCGCTTGTTCGTCACAGACTTTTGTCTTTTGTTGCACTTTTGAGAATATTATTGCTTTAGGCTAGCCATTCTCCCTTGTTTATTACTGTTTATTAGCCATTCCATCCCTTGAACTTTTCAGTTTACTCTATCCAAACCATACCATGCACTATTACTATTTAACCTACCATCCTATCCCTTGATTAATCCCGCTTTAAGCCAACTAATCTTCCCATGTTTATCACTATTTCTTTCGTTTGTTCATCTTATATCAAGTACATTATATTACGGTCTTATTCTATTATTAGAATATATTATTCCCCTCCCGTTCTCACTGTTCTGTTCTACTCCTACAGGGTAGGCGCAGGACGTAGAGCGGTCTGTCGGCTTGGGTGGGCTACAACATGTTATCATTTATTTAAGTTTTCCTAAATTAATTTATTACATTGTTCAGCTTTCAGTTATGCCCTGTATTTACTTACTAATCCAGTTGCAGAGTTAAAGCAGTGTACATTGCTGTGGGATACGCAGTTAATTTGTTTCACTTTTGAGACTATTATTGTTTTAATCTAGACCAACTATTCCATGGATAAGTACTGTTTTAATTATCCATTCTATCCCATGGACATTAGTTTTAATCTATCCAAACTATACCTTGCATATATTACTGTTTAACCTACCCATCCTATACCTTGTATAGTCCTGCTTTAATCTACCCAAGTTATCCATGATTATCACTGTTTACTCTTTATTTGTTCAGCTTAAATTTACTTAAGCAATACGTATTTACTTAATAATACTGTTGCAGTGTTAAAGCAGTGTCCATTTCTAGTGGGATACTCAAATAATTTTGCTTTTCACTTTCGAGATTAATTGTTTGAATTCTTCCAAACTATACCACGATTAATACTGTCTTAATATAATCAAACTATACAATGAATAATACGGTCTTAATATAACCAAACTAACATGAATAATACTGTTCAATCTTACATGAATATTACTCTCTTAATCTATTTAACTGACAGCTTTATTACATTGGTTTTATTACGATAGCTTTGGCTATCTGTCCGGTATTTTCACTCACTATGGTCAATTAACTTTACCTTTGCTTTTGTCTACTGGTGTATGTGACGGTTGCTGGTGCGGCAGCTGGGTTTCCCTGCCTGCTTTTTTCTGTTAGTCCTACCGATGCTTACTTTTTCATTTTCCGCAGTGGCGAGAAGCCGGATCACGCAGCAACTGCAACACGGAAGAGGGCTCGGGCGGCGGCGTGCGAGGACAACAGCGCAGTGGTGTGAGGACGCAGCGGCCTGGGCCAGGACGAAACCCGCCCGTTTCGCCTCCCCCTCCTCGGGGGCCTCCTCGGGGGGCTCTGATGTGGACGGCGACTACATTTCCCAGAGGCCCCCTGCCGGCAAAGCGGGGGGTGGCACAGCGACGCAGCCTCCACCTGAACGAAAGGCGGTGGAATTTCCCAACCGTCGACCAAGGGCCAGGGGCATAAGTCGAGGAGACGTGCGAGCTCCTCCAGTCTGTCCTCCTTTCCTTCCCAGTTCGGTAGCATAGTTGCTCTGCCCCTTGGGGTTTTTCCCTCGCGGCCAGCGGGCACTCGCCCTTCGGGGGGGGGTCCGGCCTGCTGGCCCCTGCGGGGTGGGGGTGCAGCGCCCGTCCCCAATCTGTTCCGCTGTCCGCAGCTACTACTTTGACTTTACTGCCATTCTACTAGTAAGCCCTACCTTAAGTCGGCCTCTGGCCTGGGGTTATTTAGGAAATTCTTTCTCCTTATTCCTTGGCGGCTCGGCCTCTGGCCTGGGGTTATTTTCTTCTCCAAATTCATATCAGGCTTTCCCAGTCAAAATGTAATTTTCTGCCGCCTGTTTATTTCCAGCTAGGGTTTCCATTATGTTATGTTGTTCACTTATGGTGTCCTGACTGTTATACTTAGATTTGTTACATTCGCCTCACTGCTAATTCTAGACAATAGGCCATTAGTTTTCTGCAGAGTTTGTTACTAGGCTACAAGATTACTTTTATTTTACAGCGGGTGTACATTTTAAGTTGTTTCGTGTACTTTGAGTTAGCCACGGCTATGTTGTACATTTGTTAAGACCTACTTAGATGCCTGTCTTACTCTGCAGAATTATTTATACTGTATTAATAAATTTACGCCCCATACTGTTTGTGTCTTCCTTCCCCTGATCAGAAAACTGTCATTCAATCGTCAAACATCATCCTGTGAATGCAACCGGGTCTATTTTCTCCTTCCCAGTCACCCATTCTTTACTATATCTTTCCCTATCCCCAATACTCTCTTCTCCTCTCTAATATATCTCCTTTTCTCTCCAACCTATTCTTTCCTCAGCAGTAGAATTCAGCAGAGTTGGGTTGGTGGACTTTTGTACCATCGTGGCCGAGTTGGTTAAGGCAGGTGTCTGAGAATCACCAGAACTGAAGCCACTCCATTGCCTCAAAATTATTTTCATTGATATATCACGCCAGTGTGATTTCACTGTGTTGCATAAATATATATAACAGAGTGCATGCAGTGTTTATGTTACCAGCAATATCATTATAAATGACACTGAAATCTTAGCAGCGTCAAACATCATTCACAGGTTGATGTTTGACGATTGAATGAGAGTTTTTGTGGACTGAAAATCTTTTGTCCTAGTGCTCACAGAGAGGATATAAACCCACTTGAACCTGTACAAAAAAGGATAATAGAATTAATTTCAGAAGTTAGTAACCCTACATATGCAGATACGCGAAGAAAGATTAAAATTCATTCTCCAGAAAGACGCTGCACGACGCATGTTTTTTTTTCAGGAATATTCCTGTGCGGGCCCTAAGCCTCTGGCTGGCCCACTAAGTGATGCTTGTTTCTATTTTACTTGGGCAGAGTATGAGTATTTATGACTCGTATGGTCGCTTCAGTAAGATTTTGTCCCATGTGATTAACAACTTCTGCTCTGTTGAATCTAAGTTGAAATCTTAATGGGTTTGTAACTGTGCACTGTGTTAGATAATGTTCCAGCGGTCTGTCGGCATTTCTCCACAGTGTTGACATTTCCTCTCATCTTCCGGAACCTTTAAGCCTATTTCCCATGCACATGGGTATCTAAGCCTGATGCGATGTAAGTGTACTTCTGTTGTTCTACTGCTTCCTTTCATTAAAATAAGTGGTCGTAGTTAGTTGACGCATGCATGGTGTTCACATCACGTTGGCGCTCGGTTAAACACCCTCTGCTCTGGCCAGTAACTCGTTAGGTGACAGTATGGACAGCCTCGCCCTTGGTAAGGAGTTCATTAATAGGCCTAACGAACTTCCTTTTATCGCCATTTGAGAAACTAAACTACACCATCTTGGGTTGATAGCTGGTAGTTGCATGTGGCGCGCTAGGCTCCCGGGGAGACTGGTCTTCCTGCTGCTGCCGACGTAAGAGGCTTCACTTTCTAATGACTTAGTTGTCATATGTTACTATTCTCTCAGTGGCCTGTTGGTCTAGTGGTATGATTCTCGCTTAGGGTGCGAGAGGTCCCGGGTTCAACTCCCGGACAGGCCCGGTATTGTTTTAAAATATTTATCATGCGAAATTGTATCTTTAGGAGCTTAAATTTGATTATAAACCCTATACAATATCATACTCTTTTATACTGAACAATAAATCTGTATTAAGTGTAAAGTATTATAAATTATCTTCTGCAAGAGTTTAGTTAATTTATTATGCAGCTTCCCACCCACTTGTAGAGAAAGTGTTACCCCCCTGGTAACACTTTCTCATCCTCCTGTTGAAATAGCACCCATTGTGGCGGTCGTCAATAGTCACGAATTCATACGTTCTTGGCTTATAAATAGTAGTATACTGACTAGTAAGGAATTATTTTCAATTAAATGAAAGAAAACAAACTTAAATATTACTAGGCATAATATAGCACACATATGTACTATATTAGGCCTCAGATATTGTGTTTTGGTCCTAGGAAGGTTAGGTTAGTTTGGTTAGTCAAAGAAACACAAGTAAATAAATAGTTTTCCGGTTTGTCCAACTCAATAGTTCAGATGTCTACTCTCTAATTTCTCTGTTCGTCGGTATATATACTATGGTCCTCATCGTTATTATATATACTACCTAAACAGGAGGATGGGCTGGGTAAGGATATATGTCTTTAGTATTAATATTGGGGAATTGGGTAGTACAAGATACAATGTGAGTTTGAAGCACCAGGTAGGAAACTATGAGGATGAAATTAGGTACTTAGTGCGGTCTGCTGCATGATGCGAGGTGGACGTGTTGCTCCGCATCTTCGTGTTTGCACGTGGCTGCTGCAGCTGGATATTGTGAATTTGTTCTCGACTGTTGCAGTGATACAGTGCCTTTGTGTGTCGAGGAAATGGCTGAGGCGGTCTGCCTAAGTGATAGACGATCCTGCACTGGACCTGAAGAATATGAGAGTGAGGATGACAGTCAAGATGATACCAGGCCATATCAAGCAGTAATGAACAGATATATACGGCGATATATTCACAGACCGCGAGACAGTGACAGTGAAAATGAAATAACAAAGAGACCAGAAAATGAAACCCTACTCAGCAGGACACAAGAGATGCAGACTAATAGAAGGAAGAGGCTGTTATTCCTACAACGTGTGAACTGATCTTTCATCAAAAGCTGGAGTGGACGGTTCGTTTGGCTAAGGAGTTTTTTTTTAATATGAACCACTATTCAAGGAGGGTGCTCACCGGCCTTACATATAACAGCTGGGACAGAAGAGGCCGTGGAACACCTAACGACGGATGGGTTTGAGAATATTGTGATGGTTACTCTTGAAAAAGGTATGATACACACCAAGATCATAGTTTTTAAGGATCCAACTTATTTGGATCCTGATTATTTTCTTCTCTACAATGATAGTGTTGTTTGGGCAAAGAGGAACAGTGTTCGTGGTGAAGAACAAAGCCAGATTACAAATACAAATACAAATATTTATTCAGGTAAAGTACATACATACAAGGTAAGATACAAAAGTTGATGGATTTATAGATAGAGCTAGTACATACAATCCCTAAAGCCACTATTACGCAAAGCGTTTCGGGCAGGAAAAACACTAAGACTAAAACTTAATACTAATTGAGATTAGAGTATAAATTGTGTTGAGAAAAAATAAGAAAAAAGGGGAGATGTCGTCTATGTAACGGAAATATACCGCCGGTCCGTCCTTCCTGTGGGATCGTTTCCTCTCGAACACTACATGCACAAATATTTCAGCGATTGCCACACTACTGGATGCTCCTATCGCTGTACCCTTGGTTTGCCGGTATGCCCGTCCTTCACATTGCACAAGGGTGTCTCTCATCACATGGAGGATGGCCTCTTCAAGAGTTTCTTTCGAGGGGGTCCTCCATACTCCTGCGTCTTGAAGTTCCTGTCTAATTTTTGCTCTGTTATCTGTAAAAAAGATGCTACTACCTTTGCAGCTTCTCTCTGTGGTATGCTCGGGTAGAGCGATACCACATCCATGGAAAAAGGCGGGGCCCTATCGGGACGGGGCCCGATAGGGCCCCGTCCCCTCAACTTGCAAAATTTATAAAAAATTATAACAGTTACAAGGCAAAAAAAAAAGATGAGAGAAAATTGTAGATATATTAAAGCACATAGGTAGCTCAGATTGATTGCAATGACAGCTTGAATGGTAGCTGACAAAAATTGGTAGGCACAACCTACCTTGAGGTTACCTTGAGGTGCTTCCGGGGCTTAGCGTCCCCGCGGCCCGGTCATCGACCAGGCCTCCAATTGCTGGACTGATCAACCAGGCTGTTGGACTCGGCTGCTCGCAGCCTGACGTATGAGTCACAGCCTGGTTGATCAGGTATCATTTGGAGGTGCTTATCCAGTTCTCTCTTGAACACTGTGAGGGGTTTGCCAGTTATGCCCCTTATGTGTAGCGGGAGCGTGTTGAACAGTCTCGGGCCCTGATGTTGATAGAGTTCTCTCTCAGAGTACCAGTTGCACCTCTGTTTTTCAACGGGGTATTCTGCACATCCTGCCATGTCTTCTGGTCTCATGTGATGTTATTTCTGTGTGCAGGTTTGGGACCAGCCCCCTAATATTTTCCATGTGTAAATTATTATGTATCTCTCCCGCCTGCGCTCAAGGGAGTACAGATTTAGGCTCTTTAGTCGGTCCCAATAGTTTAGATGTTTTACCGAGTGGATTCTAGCAGTAAAGGATCTCTGCACGCTCTCCAGGTCAGCAATTTCTCCAGCTTTGAAAGGGGCTGTCATTGTGCAGCAGTACTCCACTCTAGAGAGCACAAGCGTTTTGAAAAGTATCATCATCGGTATAGCATCTCTAGTGTGAAAAGTTCTTGTTATCCAACCTGTCATTTTTCGTGCAGTTGTGACGGCCACTTTATTGTGTTCTTTAAAGGTAAGGTCTTCCGACATGAGTACACCCAAATCCTTTACATTGCCTTTTCGTGCTATGTTATGATTTGTCTGAGTTTTGTACGTGGTTTCCGTTTTTATATTTTCATTTTTTCCATAGCGCATGAGCTGGAACTTATCTTCGTTAAACACCATATTATTTTCTGTAGCCCATAGAAAGACCTGATCTACATCTGACTGGAGGTTTGCCGTGTCCTCTATGTTGCCTACTCTCATGAAGATCCTAGTGTCATCTGCAAAGGATGATACAGTGCTATAGGTTGTGTTCTTGTCTATGTCCGATATGAGGATGAGAAAAAGTACTGGAGCAAGCACAGTACCCTGGGGGACTGAGCTCTTAACGGTTGATGGGCTGGATTTTATTTTGTTGACTATTACACATTGGGTTCTGTTGGTCAGGAAATTGTAGATCCATCTGCCTATTTTTCCGGTAATTCCTTTTGAGCGCATTTTATGTGCAATAACACCATGGTCACATTTATCAAAAGCTTTTGCGAAATCTGTGTAAATTACATCAGCGTTTTGTTTGTCTTCCATAGCATCTAATGCCATATCATAGTGGTCCAGCAACTGCGACAGGCAAGAGCGCCCTGTTCTGAAACCATGTTGTCCGGGGTTATGGAGATGCTGTGATTCCATGTATTTTGTGAGCTTACTTCTTAGCACTCTCTCAAAAATTTTAATGATGTGCGATGTTAACGCTATCGGTCTGTAATTTTTTGCCTCTGCCTTATTTCCTCCTTTATGAAGTGGTGCTATCTCTGCTGTTTTTAGTATATCAGGAATAACGCCAGTATCTAGGCTTTGTCTCCACAGAATGTGGAGGGCCTGCGATAGTGGTTTTTTACAGTTCTTGATGAATATGGAGTTCCAAGAATCCGGGCCTGGTGCAGAGTGCATAGGCATACTGTTTATGGCTTCTTCAAAATCCAGTGGGGATAGGGTGACGTCTGATATATGATTTGATGTTGGTATCATATCCATGAAAAATTCATTTGGGTTATCGATCTTTAGTGCGTTTAATGGCTCGCTGAAAACAGAGTCGTACTGCTTCCTCAGTAGCTCGCTCATTTCTTTGTTGTCATCGGTGAAAGTTCCATCTTCCTTTCGCAGGGGCCCGATACTAGATGTGGTTTTTTATCTTGATTTTGCATAGGAGAAAAAATATTTCGGGTTTCTCTCTATTTCACTGATGGCCTTTTGCTCTCTTTGCCTCTCCTGGGTTTTGTATGATTCTTGTAGCTTGAGTTCAATTTTTCCTATTTTGCTACCTAACCTTCTTCGCTGTTCCTTGAGATAGGGTGCGACTCTCAAGTTGTTCCGCGATTCGTTTTCTTCGCCTATATAGGGAACGACGTTCTCGTTCCAATCTGCATCTCTTCCTCTTTTTTCTTAGGGGGATGCGGTTTGTACATATTTCTAGTGCTACTGAGCTTATTTTTTCCAGGCACTGGTTCAGGTTCGCATTTTCTAGCTGTTCTTCCCAGTTTATTTCTGTGAAGTCCTGGTTTATTTGCTCCCAGTTTATCTGTTTATTATTGAAGTTGAATTTGCTGAAATCTCCTCCACCGGGAATCTGGACTGGTTTTGAAGGTCTAT
Organism: Procambarus virginalis; assembly: GCA_020271785.1. NCBI lineage: Eukaryota > Metazoa > Arthropoda > Malacostraca > Decapoda > Cambaridae > Procambarus > Procambarus virginalis. The sequence goes on from WNGS01002480.1 coordinate 13,823, forward strand.
TCCCCATGGTTGTCATAACTTCAATTAAGTTGTGATCTGAATAACAGGTATTTGTAATCATTATGTTCCTGATCAATTCATCATTATTAGTGAAAATGAGGTCCAGCGTGTTCTCCTTCCTAGTTGGTTCTACTATTTGCTGGTTTAAGGCAAACCTGTCGCACATCCGTAGCAGGTCATTTGCATGTGCCTGTTCATTAAGGCTACTTCCTGGTATTCTTTCTGATATTACTGTATTAGCCAGGTGCTTCCATTTCAGGTGCCGTAGGTTGAAGTCCCCAAGCAGGATGATGTTCGGAGCTGGATTTATGAGGTTTTCCAAGCAGTGTTCTATTTTCATTAGTTGGTCTTTAAACTGCAATACAGCATATGGCTAGCACATAAAAGAAGACAGCAATGAACACAATGATAAGGTTGTTTGGGTTAAGTACATAAAAATTGGGAGATTGGGTAACACTAGATACACAGCAAATTTAAAGCTCAGTGTAGGAAATTAAGAAGATGAAATTAGGTACTTTTTGGTTTTGCTTTTAAATAAGGCAAAAGTTTGACAGCTTTTCAATTCACTAGGGAGTGAGTTCCATATACTAGGTTCCTTAATTTGCATAGAGTGTTTACACATTATTTTTGACTAAGTTAATAATAGTATCAATTAGTATATATATTCTGCCCGAAACGCTTTGCGTAATAGTGGCTTTAGGCAATGTATGTACTAGCTCTATCTATAATCTATCATTTTTTGTAAAACCTCTTGTATGTATGTACCTTACCTGAATAAATATTTATTTATTATTTATTTATTTATAAGTTTTAGTGTTTAGTGTTTTTCCTGCCCGAAACGCTTTGCGTAATAGTGGCTTTAGGCATTGTATGTACTAGCTCTATCTATAAATTCATCAATATTTGTATCACACATTGTATGTATGTACTTTACCTGAATAAACATTTGAATTTTTGAATTTTGAATTTGAGAGTACTCAGAGAAGACCTTGTAGATCCTCACTGAACACTTTGATATTTTCTTCTCCTACCACCCCTATTCTTTTAGTGTGTGTGTGTGTGTGTGTATATATATATCTAACTTTATTTTAAAATTTCATTACACAAAAAGGGTTTATTTATTTATTTATTTATTTATTGTCACAATTACTAACCATAGAAAACGTGGCCCTATGCATTAACCTTAAGCGACCACTCCGTCACTTCATCACAATAACAAGAGCGCTGCAGGTCGCCCCTAAATCAACACAACAGAACGCTGCAGGTCAGCATGTTTCGAAGAATACATTCAAATTTATCATCATGTTGGCGGAGCTATCACTACAAGATGTCAGAACAATTTTTACCTCAGCCGAATGTTACAGTGAAGAAGGACGAGACAATATCCCTTGGCAGAAAAGTAATACCCTCTAGACCTACGGTTGTATTTTGCCCTATGACTTGCGTGTTCCTGCAGCTTCTCACATATATAATGTATATATAGTTCACTGTGTCGGGAGATAGGAAGCTGGAGTGTATTCATACATTTTAGTTTTTTATCACGGTCCCCTCCCCCAGGCGTCAAATTACTGACCCCGACCAGGATGCAACCCCACAACAAGCTGACAAACTCCTGAGTACCTACTTGCTGTTAGGTAAACAGGCGCATTAGGTGAAAGGAAATGTGCCCATCTATTTCTGTCCCACACGGGATTCGAACCCAGAACTCTCGATGTGCGTCGAGAACGAACCAGACTGTACTATTGGGACTCATATATGTATCTGTGTGTGTGTGTATATATATATATATATATATATATATATATATATATATATATATATATATATATATATATATGTTATTAAATATGACCGAAAAAGTAAGATTAATAATTCTAACACGAATTTCTCAATATTTCTTATGTTTCTTTTTACTGTCAATGGTAATTGAAAAATCAATTCTCCAAATTCATTTTTATTTCTAGTCTGACGCGACACTTGAACGCGTTTCGTAATAACTTATTACATTTTCAAAGACTTTAGTTTACACACACACAACTATAACCTGCAAACACTAAACAGAGTTTTACTATGCACTCATTTAAACAGCTTTCGTCTTATATACTCGCATTTGGGTGAGGTGATATGTTACAACAGTTTTGGATGAGGTGAACAAAACTTTCAACACAATGGTATCATCGAACAGAAGGTCTTAGTCGACATGAACTTGAAACCGGCCATATACTGCAGGTATGTTGACGACATTTGTACACAGGTACCGGATGTCAGACATCTGCAGGAGCTGAAGGAGGCATTTGAGCGGAATTCAGTGTTGCATTTCACTTATGAGATGGAGAAGGATGGGAAGCTGCCCTTTCTAGATGTAACAGTCATGGAAAGGAGCGGAGGTTTCCACACTGCAGTCTACACTAAGGAAACAAACATAGGAATGTGCCTCAATGCCAACAGTGACTGCCCAGACAGGTACAAGAGGAGTGTTGTCAATGCTTATGTCGACCGTACTCTCAGCCACAGCTCAGTATGGAAGCAAGTCGATGAAGAACTCTGTAGGGTAAGGCAGGTCCTAGTCAACAACGGCTTCTCCAATGGTTTCGTTGAAGACATCATAAGAAGGAAGGTGAAACGCCATGCAACCTCTGAAGAGACAACTAACACAACACCTGTACCCCCTATTAGACTATTTTACAGGAACTTCTTTTCCATAGCTCATAAAACGGAGGAAAGGGTCTTGAAAGATATTGTTAATAGGAATGTTATCCCTACAGACGAAGATCAGAAGATACAATTGACGATTTACTATAAAACCAAAAAAACGGCCAACCTACTCATGAGAAACTCTCCAGACACAAAGTAGAACGCTTTAAAAGAGATCAACGTCGTCTATGCCTTCAAATGCCCACTTGGGGATTGTAAGCCTCAAAGAACTCAGTATATAGGCAAAACAACAACATCTCTTTCCAGGCGATTAACAATGCATAAGCAACAGGGCTCCATTAATGAACATATAATCTCTTCCCACAACCAGACCATCACCAGAGAAGTCTTAACAAACAACACAGAAATCATCGATAGATACAGCGATAGCAGGCGGCTTGACATCTGCGAGGCACTACACATCAAGAAGTCAACACCAGCAATCAACAGCCAATTAATGCACAACTATATTCTACCCACTTCAAGACTCCGCACCAATATAGAAGCATCAAGAAATATGGGCCAATAGGCTCTTTGCAGTTACTTCCATTCTATACCCATTGCACCGTGTTCTGTCTTGTGTTGAAAGTTTGCTCTGTCTTGTGTTGAAAGTTTTGTTCACCTCATCCAAAACTGTTGTAACATATCACCTCACCCAAATGCGAGTATATAAGATGAAAGCTGTTTAAATGATAGCATAGTAAAATTCTGTTTAGTGTTTGCAGGTTATAGTTGTGTGTGTGTGAACTAAAGTCTTTGAAAATGTAATAAGTTTTTACAAAACGCGTTCAAGTGTCGCGTCAGACTAGAAATAAAAATGAATTTTGGAGAATTGATTTTTCAATTACCATCGACAGTATAAAGAAACATAAGAAATATTGAGAAAATTTGTGTTAGAATTATTAATCTTACTTTTTCGGTCATATTTAATAACATATGTTTACAAGAAAGACTGCTACCAAAATATACTAATATACATATATATATATACATATATACATACACACACACACACACTGAAAAACTCTTCCTTGTGAAAGGATTAGAACCGTAGATAGCCTGGCTCTCCATCCGCAATGGCATATTGAGTACTGTGACAGTACACCATGACTGACTATACAAAAGCTGTTGGTAGTCGGAAACTATTTACCTAACAACGTGACAAAACTCGCCATGGCAAGAGATCACAGATAATTTTCATCAAATCAATTCACTATTGAGGAAAATATGAGCCTCAAATGTATGATTTGACCACACCTTGTATGGGTCCTAGTAGTATGGTTGGGTTTGTTCTAGATTCACAGTTAGAATTCTGTGGATTACAGAATCCACAGGGTTATTCCAAATAATCCTGTGCATTACAGAAATGGTTGGGCATGCTTCCCCCATCATATGTTGCATCCTGGGAAAAGGGTCAGTATTTCGACGTAGGGGACCTTGATTCAAACCTAACATGTTTTATACACTGGCTTTTGTCAAGCCACTGGCTTGACAAAATTATTATTAGTATAATTATTTGTAATATTATCATTATTGTTTTCATTATTATTATTTAGTTATTTTTTACTTTAGTTATTATTTACTAGTAATTAGTTATTGTTTACTTATTAAAACTTATAATCAAAGTTTAGGTTGTAAAAAAAAATAATTTAAATTCATGTTGTCATTAACAGAAACTCTTTTGCATATACAGTATATTTTAGTTTATACTGAGGTCCACAATCTATTAGGAACCTACTGACTACTACTACTGACCGTGCCCAGGATGCAACCCCACAACTGTTGCATATTTACTGCTAGGTGAACAGAGGCATTTCATGAAAGGAAACTTGCCTAACCATTTCTGTCCCACTCAGGAATCAAACCCAGGCTCCCCAATTGTAAGTTGAGATTAAAGTCAATGAAGAAATCGCTACCATGTTTTATTCTGGGGTCTGGTAAGAGGACTAACCAAATAATATAATGATAAGTAGATATACCTAAAGTTACAGACTACAGATCTTCACTATGAAAAAGCATATTTGGTAATATTTGTAATGGCCATAGTATGCACAACATTTTGCTAGAGCTATATAAGAAAGTTGAATTTGGCATTTATATGAGCTGACTATAGGGCTGCTACAGGGTGGTGGTCTATGTGCTAGCCTGTGACTAATAAATAAAAAAAATTTATGTTGCCGTCCAGTGATAAATAAATGGTACCGTACCAAAATGTAAAGCTATCTCAAGTGGGGTAGGAGGAGGAAGGCCCTTTCACACCCTAATAACGTTCTGTTCCCTACACAGAAGGGAATCACTAGATTTTACATTCTAGTGGCCATAATGTAAAATACCACCATGGTGCATAGCTGCCATTAAGTTTAGGCCTATTTCCTTCATGAATTGTGTTTATTTATGTTGGCTTATTATAATAAGTGTACTGATAAAGGTATTTCTTGATCATTGGCATAGCCAGGTTCTGACATCATGAGAGAGAAGCACATCAAAAGTCGTTACTTCAGATAACAAGTTAACATTATTAACACTTCAAATAATATGAAATTCATTATACATATTTATATAATACTCAAGATCAAAACACAAAAAGATAGGTTTACAAGTACAGGGCTTCCTCGGTTTAAGAGTTTAATCCATTCCAGGAGACAGCTCATAATCCGAAAACTCGTAAACTGCAGCTAATTTCCTCATGAGAAATAATGGGAAATGAATTAATCCGTTCCTAACTACCCAAAAACCTCATTTCAAACTAAATTTTATACCTAATTCATCTAAATCTACACACAAAAGTATGTTCAAGTTATTACTTACCCTTTCTGATGACTGCTGTTGGCGTATGGAAGATGGTGAGGAGGAGGGAGGAGGAGAGGTGTTACTGTTTGGAAGGGGAGTCCCCTTCCATTATAACATCAGGCAGTGAGGACTTCACTGGTGTGAACTCTCTGGCACGTTTTGCCTGCATACCACTAGGACTTGCTTGTCTTACTAAGAATCTGTCTAAAGACACTTGTTTTTCCCTACATTTTAACATTTGTCTGTAGTAAGCCATCACATTGTTATTTAAAGGGTCAATGCAACGGCTTGCTACAGCTTTATCTGGGTGAGTTTTTTCAACAAAACTTTGCAGTTCTTCCCATACTTCACACATTTTCTTAATCAAGAAGGGACGTCCTCTACTGCCTCTACTCACAACTATTTTCTTAGGTTGAACCTTACCACTGGCTTTCTTGGGACCCATGGCGAGATATATAATAACAACTTTTATGCTTAAATGGCAAAAAATCCGACAAAAAACTGTAAATCCTTGTGAAGAATTTTGGCAAGATAGTCACTGGGCGAGAAGCACTGGTAAACTGAGGCGCAATCGCCGTGCCAAAAGCGCGCTAGTTGGCCTGTACGCGTATCAACACCCTCGTCTTCCAAGGCAATGCTCGTATTCCGATGTAAATTTTCCGAGCAAATCCTGCTCATATTCCGAAAAACTCGTATACAGGGACACTCGTATTCCGAGGTACCACTGTATCTTATTTTGTATTTAAATAAAAAATTATTTAGTGTTCATATCTATAGTGGACATAAAATCAAACATAATAAAAATAGTGTGCTATTTACTATGTGCTTATTTTATATATAAAAAGTAAAATCAAAACTGCAAATTTTGCACCATAATGAACAACCACAAGTCTCTTGTCAAGTAGGCTTTATTCTAGCAAAGTTATTTATTTTTATAGTGTACTTCAGTAGCCAACTGTCTTCCAGGGGATGGTAAAGTTAACCCAGAAAATCAGTTTTTCACCCATTGTAGTACGTAGGTTTAGCATTGTAGTACGTAGGACTTTCAGTTTGTGTTGGCTAAGGGATTGTTTCACAACTGCACTACTTGCTGCCAAAGGTCAGAAAAATGTGGGACAATGTTGTAAAGCTAGTATACATACCAATTGAAATTATGAATTTTAGTATGCTGTTGATGATGGGTTTCTTAGGATGTTAATTGTTTTACGGCTAATGCTTATGGAAGTTTGAAGAAGTCTTAGGAGCCTGAAGTTCGAAAATGTCCCTTTGGTGTCATGCCATGAGACCAGGGAACTACTGAGGTATTACACACACAGTGTAATACCTCAGTATTATACTGAGGTATTGTAATTTCTTTGCATTCAAAACTATTTTTAAATGTAAATGGCTAAGAATGAAGGTGATAGATAGGATTTAGATTATGACGAATATATGTACAGTGTCACCTCGATTAACGAGCATTTCGAGTAACGAGCGAGCCACTCGCAGCCAATTTGTCTCTATTGACTAGCTTCAGCTCTATTAACGAGCAAAACCACATGGTGCTTCCTAGCGTCTCGCGGGTTCTTGCAAATTCTCGGACGCCTCCGATGCCAGTGTTTGTTGTTGTATCGCGCACAACAAGCATCCCTCTGCATTGTGCTTTTCTTTGTTTTTTTTGTGGTTTTGTGACTACAATTTGTAATGCATGACGTCGCCAAAGAAGCTGCTTGCTAGAGATAATGTTGTCAAGAGAAGAAAAAGACAATTTCTGTGGATTTGAAGAAAGAAATTATAGCAAAGCATGAGTGTGGTGTCCATGTGACTGATCTCACAAGGGAGTATGGTAGGTCCTCATCAACAATTTGCATTATTAGTAAGGGGAGGAGGAGATAAAGGAGGATGCTGCCTCTTCCAGTGAGATCAGGGAAGTGTTGGGAATGTTTGAAAAGGTGACCGCATTCTTGGAAAAGCATCACCCCTGATAAAGCAGTGACAACCTGGTGTGTGAACATGTTTAATGACAATTTGCTGTCTCATTTTAGGAACATTCTAAAACAAAGACAACAGCAATTGTCAATAGACACGTTCTCTGCAAAGTGGAGAAAAGAAGAGCCAGTGATAGTGAACCACAACCCGGTCCCAGTGGGGTGAAATTCCCAAGAAGAGAGAGCCCGCTTGACGCAGAGATGGATTCTCCTTCCACACCATAACCCCTCTCCTCCTTTCCACCTCCCCCATTGTCTCCCTCAAGCCAGCAATGACTTCATAAGGTAAAGTAAACATGAAAACAGCACAACAAAACATTTATAATTACATGTGCAGTATTATATTTACATTATAAAATGTCATACAAGTATGGATGTTTTGGGAGTGGAACGGATTAAATTTATTTCCTTTATTTTAAATGGGGAAATTTGTTTCTTAAGACGAGTTTTCCATATAACGAGCTCGGTGCTAGAACGGATTAAACTCGTTAATCGAGGTGCCACTGTAGTTACAATACTGTAGATGCCTGGTTATTATTTTAATATTTATTAATGATTAAGCAAGTATAAGAAAGAACCTGATAGTAGGTGTATATTATTAATTTGTTATATAGTTAGATTTTGAGTTAAAATAAAAGCAATATCTGGATTTCTCTAAATTTGTGTTTGTACCAGTCTTCATCTGAGGTATTTGTATAACCCTTACACTGCAGATGATCTTATTTTTTTACCTTATCTTTTCTAATGCTATGATATCAACTGTTGCTCTTACAAGCTGTTGATGGATTATGGAATAATAAACTCGAGGAGCAGCGGAATGTTTGCCTTGTTACCATTTGGCCAGCGAGTATTCACTAAGTTGACCACAATAATTGAGGAGGAGATGAGAGACATTGGTGCACAGAAACTTTCATTACCTCTTCTTACAAGTGGACATCTGTGGGAAAGAACAGGTATGCTATGTATTTGTACTGCTTTAAATTTTCCTTGTTGATGCCTAACAAGTACTATGGTATTAAGTATTCAGTTGCACATGTCAAGCAGGGATGATTGCGCCATATCTGACCACACTGTGTGAGTCACAGGGATAATTTAGAGTACCTCGCAAAATTTAAACATCTTACACATACATGTGGCTCACATTTCCTTCCTCAGGCCTCCAGTAAACAAATACAAATACTGTACAAACATTTATTCAAAAGAATGTGTGTACAAAGAACATAAGAGTAATGTACAATTGTAGGGACAGGAGTTACACAATCTATGAAGCCACTATTACTCAAGCTTTTTCGGGCAAAAACATAAAATAAATGTTGAACAAACCACATACTAGAATGTGAAGGGACGACGACGTTTCGGTCCGTCCTGGACAATTCTCAAGTCGATTGTCACAATCGACTTGAGACTGGTCCAGGACAGACCGAGACGGCGTCGTCCCTTCACTATCTAGTGTGTGGTTTGGTCAACATATTTCTGCCACATTATTGTTACTCCTCTTCTGCATAAAATAAATGGACATGGTTCAGATATCATTGAACACAATGCTAGTTATAATGTTCAAAGCACACAGCTGCAGTTTTGTGCATCTATGCATTATAAAAGGAGACCTGATGTTCCCCTTATAAAATAATCTTCTGGAAAATTATTCATATTCATAATTTAGTGACTGGAATCTGATGATAATAGTAGTGGTATGACGATGTGCATGAAGGCATTTTGGTGCGTCAAGTGGTGGTGTCTGCTGGCATCATCTGGTGGTAGCATGTGGTGCCTGCTGGCATCATCTGGTGGTAGCATGTGGTGCCTGCTGGCATCATCTGGTGGTAGCATGTGGTGCCTGCTGGCATCATTTGCTGGTAGCATGTGGTGCCTGCTGGCATCATCTGGTGGTAGCATGTGGTGCCTGCTGGCATCATCTGGTGGTAGCATGTGGTGCCTGCTGGCATCATCTGCTGGTAGCATGTGGTGCCTGCTGGCATCATCTGCTGGTAGCATGTGGTGCCTGCTGGCATCATCTGGTGGTAGCATGTGGTGCCTGCTGGCATCATCTGGTGGTAGCATGTGGTGCCTGCTGGCATCATCTGGTGGTAGCATGTGGTGCCTGCTGGCATCATCTGGTGGTAGCATGTGGTGCCTGCTGGCATCATCTGGTGGTAGCATGTGGTGCCTGCTGGCATCATCTGGTGGTAGCATGTGGTGCCTGCTGGCATCATCTGCTGGTAGCATGTGGTGCCTGCTGGCATCATCTGGTGGTAGCATGTGGTGCCTGCTGGCATCATCTGCTGGTAGCATGTGGTGCCTGCTGGCATCATCTGCTGGTAGCATGTGGTGCTATGCTGTGCTTGGATTGTATTACCACACTTACTAAACCTGCTTAGTTGTTTGTTATGTTGCATTGAAAATATATATAGGTGTGTATAACTTGTGTATACAGTATAGTGTAATAACAGCAAAACACTTTTATTTTTAACCCCTTAACTGCGCGGCCTCCAAATATGACACCCCCCCCCCCAGTGCGCAGGAAATAAAATCTCTGGAAAAAATTCTTTTCTGTTTTAAAGTGTCAAAAATCCTTCCCTGAGTAAGGGTATAGTAACAGAAGGTCGAAATTGTAAGTACTTTAGCTGCTATGGGGTCCGTAAGTTCGTGCATGACGTCATCATTCCCTGGTCGCCAGTGGCATACGCCTCCGGGGCCAGTAGGGCGCTCGGGGCAGGATGCGCGAGTTGCCGTGAATATATTTTTGTTCATTTTCTGCGCACAGTTCCAAATACATTTTATATGCTTTTACGTGCCAGTCCTATGTACTGTATAATGAACATGTACACTATATTATGGCAGTAGAACATCCGTACTGTCCATCCACCTCTGTACTGCTCCGTCTTCTGCGGGCGCGTGCCTCTGGACGTATTTATCCTTAGACTTCCAAATTTTATTCAGGTAACGGTACATACAATGCCTACTGCTTCAAGTATGCATGGCTTTCGGGCGCGCCGGTAGCGCTGCTCCTGGTATGTTCCTTGGCTCGCCTGTGTTGTGGCACAGTCTTGTGTCAGCTCTGCAGGTGAGGTTGTCATGTCTGGCGCCTCTGTCGGCCAGGTGCTGGTTCTCGCTTTTTGGGGGGTGCTTGCCTGGTTGTGCTTGCGGGGGTTGAGCTCTGGCTCTTGGGCCCCGCCTCTCCTGTCAGTTGACGGTTGTGCAGTTTCCTGAGCCTCCTGGGCTCAGTCTTCTCTACGTTTGCTCCTGTCGGTGTGGTCTGCCTCCACCACGTAGCTTCCTAGTGCTTTCTGCTTCCTTTTCTCTCTAACATTGCTCAGGTTCTTTTTCGTGTCTGTGGCTCCTTTGGGTACTCAGCTTCCTCTTGTGTCTCCTTGTGCATACGAACATACGGCCATGAGAACAGTGGAACTGCAGAGGGCCTATTGGCCCGTACGAGCCTGCTCCTATTTCTTACCACCCTTTCCCACTCATATACATGTCCAACCCACGCTTGCTCCAATTGTGGGGGCCCCACCACCGCGTTCCGTGGTAATTAGTTCCGCGAATCACCAAACCTCTTACCGTGCTGGTCTTTCTTCAGGTCTTCACTGAATCTACACTTATTCCTTTTCTGCCCATTCTTTCGTGTCCACAGTGTGCCACAAGGGTGGCATGTGCCACTGTCCCAGTTCTATTGTTTCGTTAAGTTTAGTGACAACACAAACACTGTAAGACTAAATATTTTGTTGCGTATACAGTAGTATGCAGGTGATACTTTGGCGGGCAATGGTGCGAGTTAAGCACACTGGGAGTCGGTACAGTATCTCATGAGTGTCTGTTCTAGACCACACTTGCAGGTAGACTAGTTTTTATTCGCTACTCTACTGCTTATATGCTCGGGCAACACCTCACCGTTCTCCACAGGTTGGCAGGAATATTAAGCCTTAAAGTGTGCATCACGTCAAATGACGTGTTGGAAGTTGTTCCAGTCAACTGCTCATCACGTCATATGACGTGTTGGAGTACTAAGCAAGATTTAAACGGCTCCGGATACACGGGGTTCACTACACGTTCATCAGGGCTCTTGCAAACACACGCCATTTTAAAAAAAAATCGTGGGCCAAACTCCCGGGTGTTAGGGGCCTCAGTATTGAGTGAGCTACCAAGCCTGACGCACGCAGCATGAGCTAACAGCACTGCTGTTCAGCTTGTGACCACAGCATCGCCTAAAAATGCCATAATATACTTGTTCATGCTATTATTTAGCGATGATATTATTACAGAAGACCCCTGACTGTGATAAAACTGACCAGGGTTCTGATAATAGCATGATTGTGGTGATATTTAGCGCTGTGCGCCATGGAGGGAGGAGTAATGCTGTGGAAGGGAGGGTGGTGGCGTTGTCTTCTGACTGTGTGGCCACCTTTTATTGACTGCACTCACCATACCAGCTTAGTGGTTCGCTATGTTGAACACAAATGTAGATATTTATATATAACGTGTGTATAGAGGGTATAAACAGCAAGAGGAGAAGGTTGGGAGCTGCCATTTTGGTGAGGGCGGTGGCGTCGTCTGCATGACGCCACCGTGCAGACGACGGTGTTGTTTACTGGTTACCACGATGGTCTTTGGGCACCATATCAGTTTACTTGTACAAGTATGGTGAATAAAACAGGTAGATATTTATAAATAATGTGTGTATATAGCGTAATAACCCCACAAACAGTATTGTTGGAGGAAAAATATTCGTGCGTCTGGCCTTGAGGGCGGCAGCCATCAGCTGACTGTGTGAGGTCCTACGTCTTTGTGCCTTTACTCACCATACAAGCTTAGATGTACAGTTATGGTGAACAAAACATGTAAATACTTATATATAACGTCTGTGTATAAAAGCAAAAACAGTATGGTGGGTGGAGATTGATGGCAAGTCAGATGAGGTGAGGGAGGGAGGGAGTGGCAGCCAGTGGCGGGCTGCCACTCCCTGTCACTGCCACTGCCACTCAGGATACCAAATTAGTGGATCGTTATGGTGAACACGAATGTACATACTTATATATAACGTCTGTATATAGGGAATAAAAGCAATAACAGTATTGTGGGAATAGAATGTGGG
>WNGS01002480.1:42843-63222 GCA_020271785.1 Procambarus virginalis
TACAAACTTCACCGTTGTATTCACTGCCATCATCATATATCATGGTTGTTATGTTGAATGAAAATTTTGCTACAATGTACCTAGAAATAATCCTCAAATTATGCTACAATGTACCTGTTTGATAAGCCTCACACTTCACTGTAATTTACCTGCTAATTTTCTTACAAATGTACCTGTTAGCATTTTTCAATTTTTGCTACATATTACCTACTTAAATTTATCTGTTAGATAAGGACATGCCCGAAACCCTATGCCTGCAAGTACCGTTTCAAGAATATATAATCATTAATACTATATATGTACTCTCATAAAACCAATTAATGTACCTTCTTGTATATAAATAAATAAATACATAAATCTTCATATGTAGGGTTACTAATTTATAAAATTAACTTTATTGTCATTTTTGTACAAGTTCAAGTGGGTTTATATCCTCTCTGTGAGCACTAGAACAAAAGATTTTCAGTGCACAAAAACAATCAATCAATCGTCAAACATCAACCTATGAATGATGTTTGACGCTGCAAAAATTTAATGTCATTTATTATGACATTGCTGGCAACATAAGCACTGCATGCACTCTGTATATAATTATGAAAAAGTGAAATCCCACTGGTGTGATATATCAATGAAAATCATTTTGAGGAAATGGAGTGGCTTCAACTCACGTTCTGGTGGTATTCATACACCTGCCTTAACCGACTCGGCCACGATGGTACAAAAGTCTACCAACCCAGAACTTACTGCAGAAGGAAGAAGAAGTTGGAGAGAAGAGAGGGTTGGGGATAGGGAAAGATATAATAAAGAATGGGTGACTGGGAATAATGGGAAAATAGACCAGGTTACCGCCATGTACCCCTCCCCCTTCCTCGTCTAGTATCTATACAAGATAATGTGTCTATTTTTTATTAGTTTCTCCAAGGTTACAGGCCAGATGCTTGGGGCTAGCCTCACAAAATTTTGAATGGTTATTTTTTATTGTATAAGGAGTGTCATAGTAAGGTCAATGTCGATCCCAATCCCCCACTTTAAGAAGGATCAGCCCCTATTCCAAATCCCAGGAACTCCTGCAAAGTCCAAAATAGGGGTTTAATTTTCCAGATATTTGTTCAAAATATTTTCGTTAATGATATAGCAAGTTAAACACAACACAACCACATCATTTTCTAATTACGTCGTTAAAACATTGAAGCAAATTAATAATTATAAAACTAATATTGTGGTTACGCTGTGTTTACTGGTATTGTTTATTCTGAGGGAGAGAGAGAAATGAGGGGAGGAAAGGAGGAGGAGAGAGAGGAGAGAGAGAGAGAGAGGGCAAAAGGGGGGGGGGCAGAAGGGGAGTGGTTATGCGAGTAGGGTAAAGACGGGGGTGAACTGCAGGGGAAAGAGGGAAGAGAGGATAATAGGAGAGACAGACCCGGGCACCACCGGGTACCCTTTCTAGTGACACTAGAGAATTTATTTTCAAATTTAAGCTCCTAATGTTGCAATTACGTATAAAAACATATATAACTTTAATATTTAACATAATAAATCATTGTTTTAAAATTAACTCGGGCCTGTCCGGGAGCTGAACCCGGGATCTCTCGCACCCTAAGCGAGAATCATACCCCTAGACCAACAGGCCACTGAGAGAATCGCAATATATGACAACTAAGTCATTAGAAAGTGGAGCCTCGTGCGGCAGCAGCAGCAGGAGGACCAGTCTCTCTGGAAGCCTCGCGCGCCACAACTACCAGCTGTCAACCCAAGATGGTTTAGTTTAGTTTCTCAAATAGACATGAAAGGAAGTCCGTTAGGCCTATTAAAAAAACTCCTGACCTAGGGTGAGGCTGAAGACACTGTCACCTAACGAGTTACTGGCCAGAGCAGAGGGTGTTTAACCGAGCGCCAACGTGATGTGAACACCATGTGTCGTGCAGCGCCTTCCTGGAGAATGAATTTTAATGAACTAATGACATTAGTTAATTGCAATCTTAATGATTCATTAAGGTTAATGAATCTTTTTAATTAATTCTTAATTAATATATTAATCTTATTAATTAATTATTTAATTAATTCTTAATTAATCTTATTAATTAATTCTGAATTAATCTTATTAATTAATTTTTAATTAATCTTATTAATTAATTCTGAATTAATCTTATTAATTAATTCTGAATTAATCTTATTAATTAATCTTAATTAATAAGAATTAAATTGTCCTTCCTGGACAATTTAATTTAATCTTTCTTCGTGTATCTTTCCCTGATATCTTGAAAAAGCACGAGTAAGGCCAGTTCATAAAGGAAGCAATATGGCAGACATAAACAATTACACACCAATATCAACTATACCTATGTTATCAAAAATATTTGAAAAAATTATTTTTAAACAGCTCTACTAGTACCTCGTAAAATTCAATGTTCTAAGTCCCTGTCAGTTTGGCTTAAGCTCCCAAAATTGTACCAGTTATGCAATTGTTAGTCTGCTTTATATCATTTACACAGCCCTTGACAAAAATAAGTTCGCAATTGAACTCTTCATTGATCTGACAAAGGCCTTTGATACTGTTAATGAAAACTACCCCTTCCTTAAACTTCACCATTATGAAATCCGAGGCCCCTTGCCCTGAACTATATTCGATCCAATCTTAGTGACAGACATCAATATGTAGACAACAATGATAAAACCTCCCCTACTCTACCATTAACCGTAGAGGTGCCACAGGACAGCATCCTAGGACCTCTCCTGTTTCATATATACATCAATGATTTGTCCAACTTCTCTAATATTTTTAAACCTATAATATTTGCTGACGATACTACCTCCTTCCACTCAGACCCCCAATCCACACATTAAATAATGATGTAAATAACCAATTAAAAAGTTTACTCCTGGATGTCAACCAACAAACTCACACTAAACATAAAAAGACCTACTACATTTTATTTGGAACAAAATCGACAAATGCAATTCAGCCTCAGATAGACAATGAATCATCTATTTATGATAGACATCAGCAATAAAAATGATGGAAAGTTCCTTGGCCTAGACAAGAGACTCAACTTCAGCACGCACATACAACACAACCAGAAAAGTCTTAAAAACGGTCAGTATACTTTCTAAAACCAATTATGTTCCAAACTCTGCTCTCCTCTCATTATACTACGCGCTAATCTATCCCTATCTTACATACAGTATCTGTGCATGTGGTTCAACTGCTGCAAACTACCTCAAGCCCATCATCACTCAACAAAAATCTGCTATCAGAACAATAACAAACTCTGTTTTAAGAGAACACACAGCTCCAGTGTTTAAATCCCTAAACATACTAAACATAAACTCACTCCACACATTTTCTTGTGCCATTTACAAGTACAAAACCTTGTTCCTAGATGCAATTCCTGATCTGAAACTCTTCCTTGACTGATGTAATTGAACCGATAATCACACCAGAAATAAATATCTCTTTGAAATCCCCAGTCAAACAAAATCTGTGTAAACACTCTATGCAAATAAAGAGACTTAGTCTATGGGACTCACTCCCTAACAAATTGAAAAGTTGTCCAGCCTACGCTTTATTCAAAAGTAAAACCAAAAGTACCTAATTTCATCCTCATAATTTCCAACGTAGTGCCTTAAACTCGCACTGTATCGTGTGCTACCCACTCCCGCCAAAATGTGTGCCTAAGCCATACAACTTCACCGTTGTATTCACTGCCATCATCTTATATCATGGTTGTTATGTTGAATGCAAATTTTGCTACAATGTACCTAGAAATAATCCTCAATGTATGCTACAATGTACCTGTTTGATAAGCCTAAAACTTCACTGTAATTTACCTGGTAATTTTCTTCAAATTTTCTTACAAATGTACCTGTACTTCTGTTTCAATTTTGCTACATATTACCTAACTAAATTTTTCTGTTAGATTAAGAACATGGCCGAAACGCTATGCCTGCAAGTAGCTTTTCAAGAATGTATAATCATCAATGCTATATATGTACTCTCATAAACCCAATTAATGTACCTTCTTGTATAAATAAATAAATAAATCTTCATATGTAGGGTTACTAATTTCTAAAATTAACTTTATTGTCATTTTTTTGTACAGGTTCAAATGGGTTTATATCCTCTCTGTGAGCACTAGAACAAAAGATTTTCAGTGCACAAAAACTCTCAATCAATCGTCAATCATCAACTTTTGAATGATGTTTGACGCTGCTAAGATTTCAATGTCATTTATAATGACATTGCTGGCAACATAAGCACTGCATGCACTCTGTTATATATAATTATGCAACAGTGAAATCACACTGACGTGATATATCAATGAAAATCATTTTGAGGAAATGGAGTGGCTTCATCTCACATTCTGGTGATATTCAGTCACCTGCCTTAACCGACTCGGCCACGATGGTACAAAAGTTCACCAACCCAGAACTTGCTGCAGAGGGAGAATGGAAGAGGAGAGAAGTTGGAGAGAGGAGAAGAGAGCGTTGAGGATAGGGAAAGATATAATAAAGAATGGGTGACTGGGAAGAATGGGAAAATAGACCCGGTTCCAGCCATGTACCCCCCCCCCTCGTCTAGTATCTATACAAGATAATGTGTCTGTTTTTTATCAGTTTGTCCAAGGTTACATGCCAGATGCTTGGGGCTAGCCTCACAAAATTTGAATGGCGATTTTTGATTGCATGAGGAGTGTCATAGTGTGGTCAAGGTCGCACCACTTTAAGAAGGATCAGACCCTATTCCAAATCCCAGGAACTCCTACGAAGGCTTAAATAGGGGTTTAATTTTCCAGATATTTGTTCAAAATATTTTCGTTAATAATATGGCAAGTTAAACACAACACAACCACATCATTTTCTAATTATGTCGTTAAAACGTTGAAGCAAAGTAATAATTATAAAAATAATATTGCGGTTACGCTGTGTTTACTGGTATTGTTTATTCTGAGGAAGAGAGAGAAATGAGGGGAGGAAAGGAGGAGGAGAAAGAGGAGAGAGAGAGAGAGGGCAAAAGGGGGGGGGCAGAAGGGGAGTGGTTATACGAGTAGGGTAAAGACGGGGGTGAACAGCAGGGGAAAGAAGGAAAAAGAGGATGATAGGAGAGACAGAGAGACCCGGGCACCACCGGGTACCCTTTCTAGTGACACTAGAGAATTTATTTTCAAATTTAAGCTCCTAATGTTGCAATTACGTATAAAAACATATATAACTTTAATATTTAACATAATAAATCCTTATTTCAAAATTAACTCGGGCCTGTCCGGGAGTTGAACCCGGGACCTCTCGCACCCTAAGCGAGAATCATACCCCTAGACCAACAGGCCACTGAGAGAATTACGAAATATAACAATCAAATAATTAAAAAGTGGAATCGCATGCATCGGCACTAGAGAACACGTTCTCCATACTCAGTGTGTTGTTGGGAGAGTGTTCTACTGATCTGTTGCTGCTCGAACTCTGCAGCTTTATTATATTGTGCACCCCATACTCGTCCCGTGAGCAGTAGTGTATTGTGCACCCCATACTCGTCCTGTGAGCAGTAGTTTATTGTGCACCCCATACTCGTCCTGTGAGCAGTAGTTTATTGTGCACCCCATACTCGTCCTGTGAGCAGTAGTTTATTGTGCACCCCATACTCGTCCTGTGAGCAGTAGTGTATTGTGCACCCCATACTCGTCCTGTGAGCAGTAGTTTATTGTGCACCCCATACTCGTCTTGTGAGCAGCAATTTATTGTGCACCCCATACTCGTCCCGTGAACGGTTGTTTATTGTGCACCCTATACTCGTCCTGTGAGCAGTAGTTTATTGTGCACCCCATACTCGTCCTGTGAGCAGTAGTTTATTGTGCACCCCATACTCGTCTTGTGAGCAGTAATTTATTGTGCACCCCAAACTCGTCCCGTGAGTGGTTGTTTGCTGTGCACCCCATACTCGTCCTGTGAGCAGTAGTTTATTGTGCACCCCATACTCGTCCTGTGAGCAGTAGTTTATTGTGCACCCCATACTCGTCTTGTGAGCTGTTGTTTATTGTGCACCCCATACTCCTCCTGTGAGCAGTAGTTTATTGTGCACCCCATACTCGTCCTGTGAGCGGTTGTTTATTGTGCACCCCATACTCCTCCTGTGAGCAGTAGTTTATTGTGCACCCCATACTTATGCCGTGAGTGGTAGTTTATTGTACTCCACAACTTCTTTCAGTGCATTCCACTTGTTGATCACCCGTACGGGGTAGTGAGAAAGGCCTTTGATACTGTAAACCATAACTACCTCTTACTTAAACTTCACCACTATGGAATCCGCGGCCCTTGCCCTGGACTATATTCGATCATATTTTAGTGACAGACGTCAATATGTAGCCATCAATGATATAACCTTCCCCACTCTACCATTAACCGTAGGAGTACCACTTGAAACTAGGCAGTGGAAACAAGAGGCCAGACACAGGATACAGAATGGGAGATGAAGTACTTCATGAAACGGACAAAAAGATCTAGGAGTTGATATCACACCAAACCTGTCTCCTGAAGCCCACATCAAAAGAATTACATCTGCGGCGAATGCGAGGCTGGCTAACATCAGAACAGCCTTCAGGAGCCTGTGTAAGGAATCATTTAGAATTTTGTATACGACATATGTAAGACCAATCCTGGAGTATGTGGCCCTAGCATGGAGCCCGTACCATGTCAAGTACAAGACGAAGCTTGAAAAAGTTCAGAGGTATGCCACTAGGCTACTCCCGGAAATATTTTTTTATTAATACATGTGTACATCTGCATTAGTGCAGCTACCCTAGACTATATGAAGTGGAGTACAGTGTGACAAAAAGCTAACTAGGTGATGCTAAAAAAAATCCCCATCACACAGGATGGTTAGTCATACAGAGGCATGTGACAAGCAGTCTGCACTGGCAGACTCCGGAAGCATTTTGAGGATATCATCAACACAAGAGTGAATAAGGCAGCAGTGGTAATAAAAGTCCCCATCTCACAGGATGGTTAGTCATACAGGGCCATATGTTTAGTAGCCTGCACTGGCAAATTTTGGGTACACTGTGAGGTTATCTTCAAGAATACGAGAGTGAATTAAGTTATTGCAAAGCTCCAGGTACCTCATGCCAACTGGTCTGAAAGGTCTAATAACTGGGCATTCGGTGATGTAGTGTGGGAGATCGTGCCGCAGTTCCTGCTCACAGAGTTTGCAACTGGAGTGCTCAGGATTGGGAGATCCGTCACCTGTAGCCACCTGCCACAGGTAACGGTAACCCAACCTGATCCTTGCAACCACTGTGTCGCACAGTCTAGTGGACGTTTTGTGTTGCCCATAGATGTAGGTTTCAGATCTGAACAAATCATAGCTTTTTACACTAGTACTTTCAGGTCGTTGGGAGTCAGTAATTTCTTTCCTATCAGACCTGAGTGTTAGGACCAATACAGTTTTGACAGCAGAGATGGGGATACCTAGATCTAATTCAACTTCATCTTTGTTGCACGCTAATTTGGCTGCAATGTCTGTCTCATTATGATGGGTTATATTTATGTGTGAAGGTATCCATACAAAGGAGATTTGAGACCCTTTACTCTGTGCAGCAATTAGGTCATTTATAATTGGGAGTATGAGGTTCTTGCTATCGATCTTCCAGGAGAAGTTTTCTATTGCTTGAAGAGCAGACTTTGAATCACAAAATATTATTCCTCCTCCAATGTTTTTTAATGTACTGGTAGCTAGGTGTAATGCTGCTAGTTCTGCTTGTGTGGAGGTCAGCCAGTTGTTTAACCTGACACTGACAGTCTTTGTGCAAATATTATTTCTATAAAACCTGTTTTATAGAATCTATTGACAGGGTAGATAAAGATAAACTGTTTAACACGGGTGGTACTCGAACAAGGGGACACAGGTGGAAACTGAGTACCCAAATGAGCCACAGGGACGTTAGAAAGAACTTTTTCAGTGTCAGAGTAGTTAACAGATGGAATGCATTAGGCAGTGATGTGGTGGAGCATGACACCATACACAGTTTCAAATGTAGATATGATAGAGTCCAGTAGGCTCGGGAATCTGTACATCAGTTGATTGACAGTTGAGAGGCGGGACCAAAAAGCTAGAGCTCAACCCCCGCAAGTACAACTAGGTGAGTACAGGGCAGCATCCTAGGACCTCTCATATTTCTTATATACATTAATATTTTCCCAAATGGCTCTAACATTCTTAAACCTATACCATTTGCTGATGATACTACCTCCTTCTACTCAGACCCCCACCCACACACACACTAAATAATGGTGTAAATAATGAATTAACATGAGTCTGCTCATGGATGTCAACCAACAAACTCACTCTAAACATAGAAAGGACCTACTACATTTTATGTTGAAGCAAATCGTAAAATGAAATTCAGTTTCAGATATATAATAACATAAGCAATAAAAATGATGGAAAGTTCCTTGGCCTATACATTGACAAGAGATTCATCTTCAGCACCCACATACAACACATAGCCAAACAAAAGTCTATAAAATGATCAGTATACTCTCTAAAATCAGATATTATGTTCCCCATTCTGCTGCTCACTATACTACGCGCTAATCTATCCCTAACTTACATACGATATCTGTGCATGGGGAGTTCATCTACTGGAAATTATCTGAAGTCCATTATCACCCAACAAAAATCTACTATCAGAACAATACTAAACATACACTCATTCCACACATTCTCTTGGGTCATTTACATGTACAAAATCATCTTTCTAAATGAAAATCCTGATATGAAACTCTTCCTTGACAGATGTAATAGAACCCATAATTACCTCACCAGAAATTAATATATCTTTGATATCCCCAGTCAAACTAAATCTGTGTAAACACTCTATGCAAATAAAAGGACTTAGTCTATGGAACTCACTCCCCTAACGAATTAAAAAGTTGTCCAACCTACGCCTTATTAAAAAGTAAAACCACAAAGTACCTACTTTCATAGGTACACAATGTAGGACCGAGTACGGGAGATGGTTCGAGACCCAGACAGTCCAGGTGAATGGTACGGGAGCTGCTTTTTTATGATAATGCCGTAAATGCCTAAACCGTTGGGTTTTAAAACTGGAAAAGATCATCAACGCAAATGGTGGGGGGACCTTTGACAAGCTGCCGGCTTCCTGTCCTCGCCGAGGCCACTACTATTAGTGTCCCTCAGATAATATTCAGGTATATTCATGACACTGTGACAGCGGGTGCTGTCACAGCTTAGCATAGCGCGGCATATGCTAAAAAGGAAACTTGTATAAGGAATAAAGAAAGTAATTTAATTAAAAATGATATTTAAGACCCTTATAAAAGTAGTATTAATTATTCTTATTACCATTATTAGACGCATGTGTTATTTAGCCGTACTGTCGGCTCGCTGGTCCCGGGTTCAACTTCCGGGCAAGTCTCACGTGCATTTTAGAGAATTAAATGAAAACTATAATTTGAAATTTAACATTTAGGAATCTGGGAATGTGACTTTTATGTACACGGCCTGTTGGTCTAGTGGTATGATCCTCGCTTCGGGTGTGAGAGGTCCCGGGTTCAACTCCCGGACAGGCTCTATACATATCATTTATGTATTAACAATTAAATTTTAATGTGATTTGTCACTATAGTGTCTGCGGGCCCTTGGGTCCAGGGGTTCGATCCTTCGTTTGAGTGAAGAAAGACCGAGCTTCAAATCCTGGTCAAACTAATATTAATATTAGTTAATATTTACAGAAAATATTATTGTGGTTTATACAAAGTTGATGGATTAATGTTTCAATGAAATTTATAGAGCTTTGAATATATTACAATTCCTCACGCACCATTAACGTTGCTTGTCTTTTCTTTCAACATTGGTAATGTTTCTATTATTTTTTTACAAAGGAATGATTTACAGAAATAATTACAGTGTTTACACGAGCATAGAGTAAGTCACAATAACTTATGCAGGCGATGAGTCACAATATCGTGGCTAAAGTATGTTGACCAGACCACACACTAGAAGGTGAAGGGACGACGACGTTTCGGTCCGTCCTGGACCATTCTCAAGTCGATTGTGATGAGGAAGTAGAGACAGGCAATAAATAGGCAAGAGAGAGCTGAGGATCAAAGTAAGGTGTAGTAGAGGGGATAGTAATAATAATAAGAGCTGCAGAAGGCCTATTGGCCCATACGAGGCAGCTCCTATTATAACCACTGAATGAGAAGGAGATAGGAATAAGAAGAGGATAGCAAGGGAGAGTAGGAGAAGAGAGAAAGAAAAAGAAAAGGAAAGAGAAAGAAAGATAAATGGAAGGGGTAGGTTTATGTTAGGTCACGTTTGTTAGAAAGATTAAAGCATTTGAGAATATACTGTGAAAGGGAAGAGTCAACAGCAACAAAGCCAGGACTCAAGTTCATGTTGGGTACATTGTGTATTAGAGCCGATTCCACAAGACGGCGTCTGTGTAGAGTAGAGGCAGGAAAGATTATTTTGGAGGAAGACCAATCAATGGGGATGATTAGAATCCCTAACATGGCAGAAGATAACATTGTTAGTGTCTGCAGACTTAACACTTCTCTTGTGTTCTTTAAGTCTGTCATTCAGTGTACGGCCAGTTTCGCCAAAGTATTGGAGAGGACAAGAAGAACAGGAAATAGAGTAGACACCAGCAGCATTAGAAGCAGGAGGAGCAGTGTGAACTAGATTGCTACGAAGTGTGTTAGTTTGTCGAAAGGCGAGTTTAATGTCAAGAGGACGAAAGGTATTGGTAAAAGTTTTGAGTTCAGATATGAAGGGAAGGCATAGTACAGTGCTACTAGTGTTGGAAGCAGGTTAAAGATGAAAGAAATTTCGTTTAGCTTGAGAGTAGGCACAGTTGATGAAATGCAAAGGGTAACCAAGGCGAGAGAATGATTTGTAGATAAAGGCAATTTCAGAATCCAGAAACTGAGGGTCGCTGATGTGTAGAGCGCGGAGGAAGAGAGAGACGAGGACACTTTTCTTAACAGAAGGAGCATGGTAGGAAGAGAAGTGAATGTACATGCCACTATGCATGGGTTTACGGTAGACAGAGAAAGAGAACCCAGACACAGAGCTGTGAACATGAACGTCAAGAAAAGGAAGGAGGGAATTAGATTCCCATTCAACTTTGAAATGGATAGAAGGAGCCAGATTGTTAAGAGAGGCGAGGAAAGGCTGGATAAGACTAAGGTCATGAGGCCATAAAGCAAAAATGTCATCAACATAGCGAAGCCAAAGAGAGGGACGAGTATCAATAGAAGGAAGAAGAACAATATCACAATAACTTGTCTGGCACAAGCAACTCGGACGTGAGGAGGCGCTCTGACGGACCCTAACCTCGTCATTTAATTGGATTACCTTCGTGTGTGGGATGAGTTATATATAGCTCACCAACCCCAAGTGAATTAGAACAGTGGTTTCCAAATTCTTATCGGTCATTACCCCTTTTACATTTAGAGTCCTTGTTAATGGTCCCCTACACTTGGTAAAGTAAGTAATTATCAAAAGAATTGCGCCAAGCCGGGGCTCGAGACTATGTACCTTCACTTAGAAAATGACCCCCTGTGGTATCATTAGTTGGTCACTGCCTCAACATATGGCCCCTTATATATTAAAAAAAGCCCCCCAGGGGGTCATGGCCCCCAGTTTGGGAACCAGTGAATTAGAGAATGAAATGATTAATTATCATTCCCCTCTTATTGACAAACTGGGAGCTCGTGTCCGAAGCTAGACACAAATACAACAAAATTATTAATGATGGTAACAGAGTCCATTTCATGTGGTCTCCATCTCATGTTGGCCTCCGAATGCATGATAGAGCTGATGAGTTAGCCAAAGAATCTGCCTTTAAAGGAGCCGTTGAGTGTAACCTTGGATTGTCAATGAGCAATCTGAGAGCAGCAGTACACCGAGAACTTCAACAAAATCTTGTAGATCTGAGGCAAAGTGAAATCGACACCAGTAATTCCATCTATCATCATACTATCATGCAAGAGGAGCCACACATCTATGGATCATCCAATTAAATCAGCAGACTTCTAGATGTTACTACTGCTCGACTTAGACTCGGTTACAAGTATCTCTGGGAATTCTCTTTATCTGCCGATGTAGACTTGACCAAATGTAAACTGTGTCAACAAAATTATTCGCACACCCTCCGGAGTGTGCGAATAATAATGTGATGGAGTGCGAAAACATACGTGAATTTAGAGACAATTCTATAACCAATGTTCCAGCAAGGTGTAATTATTTCATTCAAAATTATCTGCTACCAGAAATTCTAGCCAAATATCCCCAGTTTGCTAACTGTAGGTAGTAACTGAGTGATTGTAACCTATCCACCGCTGCCCACTGGATGGGGGGCGGTGTGCAGGACAAACATATAAATTGTGACACTAGCTCTCCACATATGTCAGTTGCTTAACTTAGAAACTGTATTTGTGGTCGATCTCGAACCCATTTATGATGTGACGACTTATACTGAATTTTGTAACTAGCTCATCAAGACTGTAACTTGCTTAGCGAAATGAATTGTGGGGTTCAGCCCCTGAGCCCATTATGTGCCTCTGTAACCCTTTCCACTACCGCCCACGCGATGGGTATGGGGTGCATAACAAATGAACTAAATTAACTCACGTGGTCCATGACTACAGGCGTGTGCGGAGCTCACCTCAAAATGTGATCAATGGATATATATATATATATATATATATATATATATATATATATATATATATATATATATATATATATATATATATATCACTAAGAACTCTTTGACCCGGCCAGGATTCGAACCCATGCCGTCCAGGATCACCCCTAAACGTACACGGTACCGTAAATATATATATACATACATATATATACATGTGTGAGAAAGCTGCATAAACGCGCAAGCCATATATCACTAAGAACTCTTTGACCCGGCCAGGATTCGAACCCATGCCGTCCAGGATCACCCCTAAACGTACACAGTACCGTGACCACCGCACCAATGATCGTCATAAGGATTGGTCAGTCTTGGCGCTTATTAACTAAGCTCCCTGACTGACCAACCCCCGACGACACTCATGGTTCCATTTGGGTACAGTTTTTCATCAAATTCTAGCGCATGCACGGGCCGCACTGAGTCTATCATGTGTGAGAAAGCTGCATAAACGCGCAAGCCATATATCACTAAGAACTCTTTGACCCGGCCAGGATTCAGGGAGGGAGCTTAGTTAATAAGCGCCAAGACTGACCAATCCTTGTGACGTTCATTGGTGCGGTGGTCACGGTACTGTGTACGTTTAGGGGTGATCCTGGACGGAATGGGTTCGAATCCTGGCCGGGTCAAAGAGTTCTTAGTGATGTATGGCTTGCGCGTTTATGCAGCTTTCTCACACATGATGAGACTCAGTGCGGCCCGTGCATGCGCTAGAATTTGATGAAAAACTGTACCCAAATGGAACCATGAGTGTCGTCGGGGGTTGGTCAGTCAGGGAGCTTAGTTAATAAGCGCCAAGACTGACCAATCCTTATGACGATCATTGGTGCGGTGGTCACGGTACTGTGTACGTTTAGGGGTGATCCTGGACGGCATGGGTTCGAATCCTGCCGGGTCAAAGAGTTCTTAGTGATATATATATATATATATATATATATATATATATATATATATATATATATATATATATATTAACGACATCATCAAGAGGAGCCTCACCACAGCTGGATGCCCAGCTGAAAGAGAGCCCCGTTACCTAACGCCCCGTAACTCTGATGCTCTTATTGGTCGCCCGGATAGTATCACAGTGAACCCCTGGAAGAATGACAAGCAGTTGGTATGGGACTACACGTGCGTATCAACCCTGGCTAACACCTACATTGACGTACTCAGTGTTGCACAACCAGGTGGCGCTGCAACCTACAGGGAAGCAGCCAAATCCCGTAAGTATAGAGAACTGGATCACCACTACAATTTTGTCCCCATTGCTTCTGAGACACTCGGCGCCTGGGGTAAAAGTGCTACCAGTTTTTTGAAGGAACTGGGTTCTAGGCTCATTGAAACAACAAAGGACCCTAGAGCTGCCAGCTTTCTTTCCAGCGCCTCAGCGTGGCGATACAGAGGGGAAATGCGCACTGCATCCAGGGTTCCTGCCCGCCATCTGAGGAGCTGGAGGAACTCGACAACCTGTGATAACCATCTTTGTAACCTATATGTAACTCCTTTTTTGTAACAAAGTCCAAATAAAGCAAATATATATGTGTACATACAAAAGAATGGGGGTGGTAGGAGAAAATATTAGTGTTCAGTGAGAAACCACAAGGTCTCCTCTGAATACTTTTTATTTTCTTCTCCGAGGCTATGGGTCCCCACATTGGCACCAGAGGTGGTACCCTTTACAAAATATATATATATATATATATATATATATATATATATATATATATATATATATATATATATATATATATATATATATATATATATATATATTAAATATGACCGAAAAAGTAAGATTAATAATTCTAACACGAATTTTCTCAATATTTCTTTGTTTCTTTTCACTGTTGATGGTAATTGAAAAATCAATTCTCCAAAATTCCTTTTTATTTCTAGCCTGACGCGACACTTGAACGCGTTTTGTAATAACTTATTACATTTTCAAAGACTTTTAGTTTACACACACACAACTATAACCTGCAAACACTAAACAGAGTTCTTACTATGCTATGATTTAAACAGATTGATGATTGATTGATGAAGATTAAGCCACCCAGAGGTGGCACGGGCATGAATAGCCCGTAAGTGGTGGCCCTTTTGAGCCATTACCAGTATCAAGAGATGATACTGGAGATCTGTGGAGGCGCAACTGCACCCTGCGTGACGGGAGATGACTCCCGGACCAAATGGTGACCAAATGGTCCAGATTTTAATTTTTAAATCAAAAAAATATAAAATTCAATAAAAAAAAAATTAAATAAAAAAAATTTAAACAGCTTTAATTTTTCATTTTATACCCGCATTTTGGGTGAGGTGATATGTTACAACAATTTGGATGAGGTGAACAAAACTTTCAACACAGGACAGAACACGAAATATTGGGTATTAATTGGGTAAATTGAAGGTAAGAATGGAAGTAACTACAGAGGGCCTATTGGCCCATATTTCATGATGCTTCTATATTGGAGCGGAGTCTTGAAGTGGGTAGAATATAGTTGTGCATTAATTAATTGGCTGTTGATTGCTGGTGTTGACTTCTTGATGTGTAGTGCCTCGCAGATGTCAAGCCTCCTGCTATCGCTGTATCTATCGATGATTTCTGTGTTGTTGTTAAGACTTCTCTGGTGATGGTCTGGTTGTGGGAAGAGATTATATGTTCCTTAATGGAGCCCTGTTGCTTATGCATCGTTAATCGCCTGGAAAGAGATGTTGTTGTCTTGCCTATATACTGAGTTCTTTGAGGCTTACAGTCCACAAGTGGGCATTGAAGGCATAGACGACGTTGGTCTCTTTTAAAAGTTCCTATTTTACAGGAACTTCTTTTCCACAGCTCATAAAACGGAGGAAAGGGTCCTGAAAGATATTGTTAATAGAAACGTTATCTTTACAGACAAAAATCAGAAGACACAACTGACGATTTACTATAAAACCAAAAAAAAAACGGCCAGCCTACTCATGAGAAACTCTCCAGACACAAGCAGAACGCTTAAAAGAGACCAACGTCGTCTATGCCTTCAAATGCCCACTTGGGGACTGTAAGCCTAAAAAAAGTCAGTATATAGGCAAGACAACAACATCTCTTTCCAGGCGATTAACGATGCATAAGCAACAGGGCTCCATTAAGGAACATATAATCTCTTCCCACAACCAGAGAAATGGAGCGGAGTCTTGAAGTGGGTAGAATATAGTTGTGCATTAATTGGCTGTTGACTGCTGGGTTGACTTCTTGATGTGTAGTGCCTCGCAGATGTCAAGCTGCCTGCTGTCGCTGTATCTATCAATGATTTCTGTGTTGTTTGCTAAGATTTCTCTGGTGATGGTTTGGTTGTGGGAAGAGCTCCAATATAGAAGCATCAAGTAATATGGGCCAATAGGCCGTCTGCAGTTACAAGTCTGCCCTTTAACTTATACCCATTGTTCCGTGTTTGTGTTTTGTTTGAAAGTTTGTTTTCACCTTACTGTATTACATCACCTCACCCAAATGCAGGTATAAAGACCCAAACAACAACAACATTCAGTTATAAGTTGTGTCTGTGTAAACTAAAGTCTTTGAAAATGTAATAAGTTTTACGAAACGCGCTCAAGTGTCGCGTCAGATTAGAAATAAAAAATGAATTTTTGGAGAATTGTTTTCATTTCCGTCGACAGTAAAAAGAAACATAAGGAAGATCGAAAAAATTCGTGTTAGAGTATATATATATAATATATATATATATATATATATATATATATATATATATATATATATATATATATATATATATATATATATATATATATATATATATATATATATATATATATATATATATATATATATATATATATATATATATACAGGCTTCTTGTCCCTGGCAAAACAAATTCCATTATTATTATATGATGGTTTGGTGTTAGGCTTATGGCCTATTTGACTGGGAGGTTAAGGTCATCACAAGAGTACTGGCCTCCAGCAAGTATACTCTATTCTTGTACAACCACTTGGGCTGGACGGTAGAGCGACAGTCTCGCTTCATGCAGGTCGGCGTTCAATCCCCGACCAGCCAAGTGGTTGGGCACTATTCCTTTCCCCCGTCCCATCCCAAATCGTTATCCTGATCCCTTCCAAGTGTTATATAGCCGTAATGGATTGGAGTTTCCCCTGTTAATTCCCATCCCTGGCCACACAGTTCAAGACTAAAGTCAACTCCAGTATATACGTGCATCGTGAAGTAGGACTCGCCGCTCCGTGAACATATTCCTATGCAATAAATACACAATGTAACAATTGTTGTTCCTGGTTAGTGAGTGATATTTTCTGGTTAGTTACGCCTCAAAAGCATAGAAAATGGCTCTTATTTTCCCTCATACTTTGCTGTGACGTCTACCTCAGTTTAGGGAAGATGTCTTGAAGGTACCTGAAGACTGGCGACGTGACACGTAATTGTTTCACGAGGTGGCAACCTTCAGGCACCTTTAAGACGTCTTCCTAAGCTGTCTGAACCAAAGATCACAGCAAAGTTTGAGGGAATAATACCCATCTTCTGTACATATGAAAGCAATCGCTCAGTACCCAGATTCTTTTTACAGCATTATATATAATAATTTTCCAAGAACTTACCCGTATTGCATACCTATACTGGCTATATGTTGTGGTAATAGTAATAGTTATTATTAATAATAACACCAATAATAGGATAAAAACCCACACTTAAGTATATGTAAAACTTGTGTAAAGAATTTACACCATGACTTCCACACTCTCTCAAGTGCTTTGTCAAGGTCTGAGTGTGTGGTGAGGACCAGACTTACAGCTCCACGTCTAACATCGTATGTGACTATGTGACGAGGACAACCTACACTGTATGTGACGAGGACGACCTACACTGTATGTGACGAGGACGACCTACACTGTATGTGACGAGGACGACCTACACTGTATGTGACGAGGACGACCTACACTGTATGTGACGAGGACGACCTACACTGTATGTGACGAGGACAACCTACACTGTATGTGACGAGGACGACCTACACTGTATGTGACGAGGACGACCTACACTGTATGTGACGAGGACGACCTGTATTGCATGTTCTTTGTTAAGAGCGACCAAGTCCTTCCCTGTGGTAATATCAACCAGGCATGCAGCTCTCCCGTGGTAAGATCAGCCAGTCCAATACCCCTGTGGTAAGATCGACCAGCTTCCTCTATGGTAAGATCGACCAGCTTCCTCTATGGTAAGAGCGACCAGCTCCCCCCTTTTGGTGAGTTCGACGAGTTAGCTCCCCTATGATAAAATCGACCCGCTCTCCCTCTGGTAAGACCTACCAGCTCCCCATGTGGTAAAATCGACCAGCTCTCCCTCTGGTAAGACCTACCAGCTCCCCATGTGGTAAAATCGACCAGCTCTCCCTCTGGTAAGATCGACCAACTTCCCCTGTAACAAATTCGCCCAGCTGATAACACGACCAGTCTAAGCTGGAGAACGTTTGAGGGCAACATGGCGGCCATAAGGATATATATTGAGGCTTAATTTGGTGACAACTGGTAATCATATTGTTATATTTATTTATTTAATATTACATTGTTCTCATTATTTTTAATTTTTAGATCAAAGCTGAGAGGAGTGGATGACGGACTCTTCGACATTTAAACTTTTAATTTCTTATGTTTTTCTAATTCTTGGACTAACTAACCAAAATTAATTATCTAAAGCTAAGTATATAATCGCCAGAACTTAGTTTAACGATCTTCAAAACTTAATGTTTTAAGAAAATTTTGTAAATTACAAATCTGCAGGCGATGAGTCACAATAACGTGGCTGAAGTTTGTTGACCAGACCACACACTAGAAGGTGAAGGGACGACGACGTTTCGGTCCGTCCTGGACCATTCTCAAGTCGATTGTGAATGGTCCAGGACGGACCGAAACGTCGTCGTCCCTTCACCTTCTAGTGTGTGGTCTGGTCAAAATTATAAATCTCTCAGAATAAAAATAAGAATTTGTCATACCTTGCTTAAGTAAATAATTTCACATAAATAAACACGACAACACAAAAGTGTGCACACTTAAATATACACACTTACTTTTAATCCCATAAAAGGTAAAATGAGGTTTAAAATAGCATACCATGAATGCTGCAGGAAAATGTTAGTGATGAAAAAGACTCTTCCCTCGACAGTGAATTTGATTTACATGTTATCACTTCAACCCAGACTCCGCCCCGCCGCAGCTCTTCGTCACATTTAAAAATGGTTCGTTTTTAAATTTCCGTGAGCTTGTAATCTTTATAGATATAAATATAATGCATTTATATGCAACAAAATGTACATTTCGTGTTGACAAAGGATTTTGAAGTTCCAAACGCAGATCTTTTCCTTAGGTAGCTGGAGACGACGAGAGGCTAGAGGAACAGGAAGAGAGAATACAGGACAGAGGGTCAGAATCTCTGGGAAGGGATTAGGTGGTGCATGAGAGGGTCCAAGCAGCTGGTGCAGGAGACCAGCTGTTCCACCTCGATGCTCCAGCTGTCCGCGCTAGAGAATCCTATTTCATTTCCAAGCCTTTCCTATTGCTTATTATTATGTGCAGTGCTTGTGTTGACTGGTGTTGCTGGGAGGCCTGGCAGTGTTGACTGGTGTTGCTGGGAGGCCTGGCAGTGTTGACTGGTGTTGCTGGGAGGCCTGGCAGTGTTGACTGGTGTTGCTGGGAGGCCTGGCAGTGTTGACTGGTGTTGCTGGGAGGCCTGGCAGTGTTGACTGGTGTTGCTGGGAAGCCTGGCAGTGTTGACTGGTGTTGCTGGGAGGCCTGGCAGTGTTGACTGGTGTTGCTGGGAGGCCTGGCAGTGTTGACTGGTGTTGCTGGGAGGCCTGGCAGTGTTGACTGGTGTTGCTGGGAGGCCTGGCGGTGTTGACTGGTGTTGCTGGGAGGCCTGGCAGTGTTGACTGGTGTTGCTGGGAGGCCTGGCAGTGTTGACTGGTGTTGCTGGGAGGCCTGGCAGTGTTGACTGGTGTTGCTGGGAGGCCTGGCAGTGTTGACTGGTGTTGCTGGGAGGCCTGGCAGTGTTGACTGGTGTTGCTGGGAGGCCTGGCGGTGTGTTGACTGGTGTTGCTGGGAGGCCTGGCAGTGTTGACTGGTGTTGCTGGGAGGCCTGGCAGTGTTGACTGGTGTTGCTGGGAGGCCTGGCAGTGTTGACTGGTGTTGCTGGGAGGCCTGGCAGTGTTGACTGGTGTTGCTGGGAGGCCTGGCAGTGTTGACTGGTGTTGCTGGGAGGCCTGGCAGTGTTGACTGGTGTTGCTGGGAGGCCTGGCAGTGTTGACTGGTGTTGCTGGGAGGCCTGGCAGTGTTGACTGGTGTTGCTGGGAGGCCTGGCAGTGTTGACTGGTGTTGCTGGGAGGCCTGGCAGTGTTGACTGGTGTTGCTAGGAGGCCTGGCGGTGTTGACTGGTGTTGCTGGGAGGCCTGGCAGTGTTGACTGGTGTTGCTGGGAGGCCTGGCAGTGTGACTGGTGTTGCTAGGAGGCCTGGCGGTGTTGACTGGTGTTGCTGGGAGGCCTGGCAGTGTTGACTGGTGTTGCTAGGAGGCCTGGCGGTGTTGACTGGTGTTGCTAGGAGGCCTGGCAGGTTGACTGGTGTTGCTGGGAGGCTGGCGGTGTTGACTGGTGTTGCTAGGAGGCCTGGCG
>WNGS01002488.1:0-16822 GCA_020271785.1 Procambarus virginalis
TTAGTCCTTCCCGAACGCCCTGTGTTAGTCCCTCTCGCACGGCCGTAGCCCCTCCACGAACGCCCGTAGTCCCTCTTCTGAACGGCCGTAAGCCCCTCACGAAATTCCCGTAGATCCCCTCTCAGAAGCGGGCCGTAGCCCCTCCCGAACGCCCGTAGTCCCTCCCGAAACGCCCCGTAGTCCTTCCCGAACGCTCGTAGCCCCTTCCAAACGCTCGTAGCCCCTCCTTAATGCTCGTAGTTCCTTCCGAACGCTCGTAGCCCCTCCCGAACGTTTTCCAGGTCCCCCATAAGAACGCCCGTATCCCTTCTCGGACGCTCGTAGCCCCATAAGAATACCGCCAGCGACCTATTGGAAAAAGGAGGAGCGTCAAGGCCGTTGGTCACACTCGAGGGGAAAACGATTGTTAACGTCTTAACATACAGATGAAAGATGGCGGCAGAAGATTATGCATAAGAAGTGGCGTATGGTAGATTGTATATTGTGGTTGGGAGGTGGAGGTGTGGAGGGATGACTAGGGAGGGGAGATTGGAGGAGGGGGATATGTGAGGAAGGGAGTTTTGGTGTGGAGGCTAAAGGTACAGGAGAGGGGGAAACTAACGGACAGGGTGAAGGAACGGAGTAGGATTGATAAGGGTAACAGACCTGCTGACCAACACAAAGTCCACCACTGGTGGGCCCTAATAACTCCCCCCCCCCCGACGGTCTTCCTACACGGTGCGCGCGCAGCGCTCGATGCTTCATCCTTGGAGCTCTCACTTACATAGTCCTGGTCATCCCTATTGCCTCATTTCTGCCTCTTGGCCCTTTACATGTCTGTTGTTGTCCTTTGTTGACTACGCTTCTCCCACACCTGTTTACGCTCTACCCTGAACCAACCTGATA
This sequence comes from Procambarus virginalis, assembly GCA_020271785.1. Taxonomy (NCBI): domain Eukaryota; kingdom Metazoa; phylum Arthropoda; class Malacostraca; order Decapoda; family Cambaridae; genus Procambarus; species Procambarus virginalis. Next base: position 886 of record WNGS01002488.1, read on the forward strand.
TAGGACCCAAGGCAGCATGTCAATACTTCAGCCTCCACTGATGTGTTCATACCCTATCCCCTCCTGCCTTCTGCTCCTTATACTAGCCCCAACGTCCCCTACTCTACCGTTGTCAACTAATTCCCCGTGTAATGGGTTGTGTGTGTCCTTATATGGTTTTCCGTCCCCCTCTTTACCTTGGCTCTAGTAACATTCAGACAAGAGAACACGGCCCAAAATACAGGATCCTGTGTATTGATAAGCAAGGGTTGAGAAATGCTGGCGAGGAGTCCAATAACGTGGCTAAGAAGGTTGACCAGACCCACACCCTACCAAGGTGAAGGGACGACGACGTTTCGGTCCGTCCTGGACCATTCTCAAGTCCGGACTGTGAGAGGAATTGACATCATCTGACAATCACAACGACTTGAGAATGGTCCAGGACGGACCGAAACGTCGGTCGTCCCTTTATTTTCTAGCGTGTGGGGCTGTGCAAAAGGGTTTAGGATATACTCCACTAAAGCCCCAGATTAACCTCCCCAACAGGCTAATGCCTTGCTGACACGGAAGAAAGTTCTCTAGCGTCTCCAGCGAATACAGTTACAAACCCCGTTGCACGGAACGAGGTCATGCGACAAGAAAAAGGCTTAGAGAAAAGAAACTTGTATGAAATGAAGAGAAAGTGGTAACTAAGCCTGTGTACCGATGATATGTACTTGTATACGAGGACAGGCGGCCTCTGGGATAGGACTGAGGGAAAAAATGGTGCCCAACCACTTGCAGCATCGGGGATCGAAACCAGCCGACCTGCAAGAAGCGATGCTGTCATTCTACCGACCAGCCCCGAGTGGTTGGACGAACGCTGAGGCTTTTGATAAGCGGGACATAATTCAACAGGCATCCCTGGTCTGAAGGTGACAGATGTGTCCCATACACTTGTGTGCATGAAACTGCTCCTAATTTAGTACATTCCATAATGAAGAAATTTGGAAGAAAACACGTCGGAAAATTAGAAACGATTTGTTAAATTTTGTTTAAAAAATGATCCCAGAGTCTAAACACACGACCGATATACAGCTGGGTGGACAGCGCTTCGGGCTTCGTAGTCCTGAGGTAACCGGGTTCGATCCCCCGGTGGAAGGCGGAAAGAAAGTGAGGCAAAATATTTTTTTTTTCACCCTGATGCTCCAGGCCGCAGGGACGCTAAACCGAATCATCCCAAGATAAACCTCAGATAAATGATAATCCCATACATACTAAATAAATCAATGTATTCTAGGTAGGTACATATATACAAGAGAATTTACAAAGGTTTATGGATTTATCAGATAGAGCTCGTACATCCAATGCCTAAAGCCCTATTACGCCAAGCGTTCGGGCAATACAAGCCCGAACTGTTAAACCTGTTCAAAACATATGTCTAACTTTCACAGTAATTAGCACCTAATGTTAGGATGTTAAGGCATAATTCCATATGCGTTATAGGTTCGATACGACGGACAAAATTCTTGTGGCGTTAGAGCGAAGACGCGAACACTGAGAGAATTAGAAACACACACATTGTTAATGCTTCACATGCTATAAAATATGCCATATTCTTAAATACCGTTCTTGTTAAATTAGAGTCTACCTCTTGTACATAGTGAAATATTTTTCGTGTGTACAATTTTGTGTTAGTAATTTGAGCCGCCCGACGAATGACTACTTCACCATTTCACACGAAGAAACTTTTAAAATATATATCAACCATCCACCAACATCTCATCTCTCATTCGTCTCTTTTAAGACTAAGATTATTTTTAGTTACGAACTGAAGAAAAGTTATCGCCTTATCAAGTCGTCCGTCTGCCAAGAATCGTCTATGATTAGCAACCATCGCCAAAATACACACTCTAATATACACATAATATACACGCTTAGGCAAAATATTAAAACATGAAAAAAAAAACATTTTAGGTCGCATGAGGCGAGGTCTAATTTTGTAATTTTTACTCGAGCGGAGATTACAGCCAGCAAGCTCACTTTGCCAAGGTTGCTAGAATGATGCACTGCATCTTTGTAACATCTCTGCCACTGTTATGTTGCAGAGTAGGCTTAGGGCCAGGTACTCAAACCGGTTAGGTTACTCCAGATCAGACCAGAGTGTGTATCTCTATGTTGGTGGTGTGTGTGTTTGTGTGTGGTTGTGTGTGTGTGTGTGTGGGAGGGGGAGGGGGCGTGTATGTATTCACCTAATTGTGCTTGCAGTGGGGGGGGGAGGGGTTGAGCTTCGGCTCTTTCGGCCCCCCTCTTAATTGTCAATCAATCAACTTTTCTCTCAACACACACACACACACACACACCACACAAACACACCCACACACACCACCCAACACACACACACACAACACACAAACAACACACAGCCAAACTACTGGAGGTCGTGACTAGAAACTTTTTAACCAGACATGTCAGAGAACCCACAAGGATGAGAGGAAATGACGAACCAGCGAGACTCGACCTGGTCTTCACCCTGAACGACTCTGACATAAGAGAAATCGGTTTTGAGGACCCAGTAGGAATGAGCGACCACAGTGTACTGGTGTTTGAGTACCTGATTGAAGAAGGGTTATTGAACTCAAGGAGGGATACCGAAAGCAAAAGGTTAGCATACCGAAAGGGAAGCTATGAGGAGATAAGAAAATTCCTAACAGATATAGCATGGGAAACAGAGCTCAGGGAAAAGACGGCCCAAGATATGATGGACTACATCACGCAAAAGTGCAAGGAAGCAGCAAACAAGTTTGTCCCAGCCCAAAATGAAAACAGTGAAGTGAAGATGAGAAACCCATGGTTTAATCAGAGATGTAGGCTAGCTAAGCAGCAAAGTAAAAGGGCATGGAGAAACTATAGGAATAACAGGACACTGGAGAGCAGAGAAAGATACCAGAATGCCAGGAATGATTATGTCAGGATGAGAAGAGAGGCAGAAAGACAATACGAAAATGGCATTGCAAGCACGGCAAAGACTCAGCCTAAATTGCTGCATAGCCACATCAGGACAAAACAATAGTAAAGGAACAGGTTATGAAATTTACGAGTTACGAGGAAAGGCTGCGGGAAATGCACCTTGCGACACTGGAAGACAGAAGAGTAAGGGGAGACATGATCACAACCTACAAAATCCTCAGAGGAATCGACCGGGTAAACAAGGATAAACTATTCAACACTGGTGGTACGCGAACAAGGGGATACAGGTGGAAACTTGAGTACCACATGAGCCACAGGGACGTTAGAAGGAACAGTTGAGAGGCGGGACCAAAGAGCCAAAGCTCAACCCCCGCAAGCACAAATAGGTGAGTACAAATAGGTGAGAACACACACACACACACACACACACACACACATACCAGGGGGCCTGGTAGCCTGGTGGATAGCGCGCAGGGCTCGTAATTCTGTGGCGCGGGTTCGATTCCCGCACCAGGCAGAAACAAATGGGCAAAGTTTCTTTCACCCTGAATGCCCCTGTTACCTAGCAGTAAATAGGTACCTGGGAGTTAGTTAGCTGTCACGGGCTGCTTCCTGGTGTGTGTGTGTGTGTGTGTGTGTGTGTGTGTGTGTGTGGTGTGTGGGGAAAAAGAAAAGTAGTTAGTAAACAGTTGCTTGACAGTTGAGAGGCGGGCCGAAAGAGCAAAGCTCAACCCCCGCAAACACAACTAGTCCTGCGCGCTCTCCACCAGGCTATCAGGCCCATCGCTGTGTGTGTGTGTGTGTGTGTGTGTGTGTGTGTGTGTGTGTGTGTGTGTGTGTGTGTGTGTGGTGTGTGTGTGTGTGTGTGTGTGTGTGTTTTCACCTAGTTATGCTTGCGGGGGTTGAACTTCGGCTCTCTGGTTCCGCCTCTCAACCGTCAACAGGTGTACTGGTTCCCGAACCTATTGGGCTCTATCATATTTACATCTGAAACTGTGCCTACTACTCATTACTTTCAAGCTCCTGTTCTCTGCCCATTCCCACATACCTTCTCCCTCGAGAAAAGACCCACGGAATGAATGTCAATAAATGGCGACATTTATTCCACTAACGTAGGAAGTTGTTCTGTAGGTAAGGTTATCTGGATGGGCTTGTGAGGCAGTTAACAAGAGGTTTGGATGGTGGTGGAGTGGGAGATGGGGGGGGGGGGCCATAGGTCTTGCCTAGACTTGCATGAGGGAAGGAGGCAGTGTAGGTATGATGGGGTGGAAGGGGCATTTGATGGGTGCAAAGCGGACGTGGGGGTGGAGAGAGGGTTTCTATGCCGTGGGAGGTGAAGGCGTTGTACTTGTCTCCAGAGCTACAGAACTGCTGGTGCAGGGTTGCCCACACCCCTCAGGGTTGGTGGGGTAGTGACTGGTTCCCCTGGTTCATTATCTCTTTCATGTGCCTCTTCCTATGCCACCACCTCTGTGGCACTGTGAACACCCACGTCACCATCACCGCGTCACTGTCAACACGCACGTCACCACCACCGCGTCACGTGAGCAGAGTGTAGCCGTGACCTATTGAGTGAATGAGTGCTCAGGTTTCACACACGTCGCTGACACTGATAGGCCTCGCTCCTTCATTCTGTACGACCCCCCCCCCCCACACACACAGGGTTCCTTAGCTCCATTCTTGGTTACCTCCTTAGTAGAATCCTCCCCCCCCCCTTACCTAAAACCAGTGCACTAAAGCAGAAGCGCAAAAGAAACAGGAAAAAAGAAGGAATCCCCACCTCCATTTAATAACTTTGACCCAAATATCACAGTAATAAGGTTATCGCGAATAACCGAACTCAATTACGGGCTCACCTTAGCCCGTGCTACATGGTTATTTCTTTCTGAGTAGCTAAAGCTAAAACAACAACAACAACATCCCCCCCCCCATTAGCCCCACCCGTCCAAGAACCTCTGGAGCAGATATAGAGTCGATACTCACACTGTTCACAATAGATCTAGATATCATAGATTCACAATCAGGATCTAGATATCATAGTGACTATTATATACAAAGACTTTAAACACAACTCCTTAGCCATTCAAAGTTTAGGTCAGTTCGATAACTATTGCCAGGGCTTTAGGGTATCTAATCACGTGATTGGAAACGTTCAAACAGCCAATCACGGCGTGGGATGTACCCGCACCTGACAATCACGAATCTGCGACGCGTGAAACCTCACCTGACCAGCTCTGGAACGACACAAGGTGGACAAAAATGTAACTGACCCGTGCATCACACTGTTCTGTCTGCCTCTGTCTGTCTCTGTCTCTGTCTCTCTCTCTGTCTCTGTCTCTGTCTCTGTCTCTCTCTCTGGTCACAAAGCTCATTCACGCTCCCACGAGGAACAATCTATACCAGGAAACCATGTTTTATTTATACTTTCCGAAATTTAATTAATTGGTGAGTCTTTTACATAAGTTGTGTGTGTTTATTTGTTAGTCTCCTATGCTCCTGCTCTATTCCTCGGTGTATTTGCATCCAGACACACATCCAGACGTTTCCTAAAGCTTTTTCTCACTACTTCGTTTCCATTCTCTCTCTCTCCCTCTCTCTTCTTCTTCTTCCGTCCTCCCTTGAGTGCCTACTCCACCAGGTCTTGACCGCGAGGCCAGAGTGTACACAGGACATGTTCTCACGATCCTTGCCTTCCTTGAGAGCTGAATACTTACTGTTAGATACAGCCTCATTATCTCTGCTTCTCCGTCTCTGTCTCTTTCTTATTACTCCAGAATGAATCCCTTCGTAGCATCGTGATGCCTCGGACACGGAGAAAAAAAATCAATTAAGAAAATGTATAATTAGCGAGGCGACGTGATTGCGTCTGACAATGGCAGCATCACCATACCGGCAGGCCGTATGAATGAGAGCTTGGTTAACATCAGAACTGCCTGCAAGGAACCTGTGTAAGAACTTCATTCAACAACCTTGTATAACCAGCTTTATGGTCAAGACCAATCCTTGGAATATGCGGCCCCAGTATGGAGCACGTACCTTGTCAAGACACAAGAGAAGCTGGAAAAAGTTCAGAGGATATGCCGACTAGGCTAGTCCAGAACTGAAGAGGATGAATTACGAGGAAAGGCTGCGTGAATGCACCTCACGACGCCGGAAGACAGAAGAGTAAGGAGAGACATGACTCACTACCTACATAATTCTCGGTGGAATTGACAAGGTAGGCAAGGATAAACTGTTTAACACCCGGGTGGTACGCGAACAACGGGAACCACAGGTGGAAACTGAGCACTCAAAGATGCGCACCAGGTGACGATAGAAGGACTTTTTCACGTGTCAGAGTACGTTACACGATGGAATGCATTAGGCACACGTTTCAAGGGTAGATATGATAAGAGCCCCAGTAGGCTCAGGAATCTGTACACACGTTGATTGACGTTGAAAAGCGGGACCAAACGAGGACCAGAGCTAACCTCAACACTAATCCCGCAACCCCAACGCCCCAAGAGTCTTCTGATCTCCAAGGTGGGATTACTCTAGGTGAACAACACCCACCAAACCACTCCCCCCATCCCAGCAGCTGTCCCTTGACCCCGGGTGCCTATACTCAGGTGAAGGTGATAGGGGAAAGAATTCGCCCATTTCTTCCGCCTCCGCAGGGAATCGAACCCGGGCCATATCGGATCCTCGGACCCCGTGTGTAGGCGTTGTCCACACCAGTCGCGAGGCCACACGGTAGTGTATATGTGTGTACTCCAATCCTATTTGACTGCCTTGCGGTGGTGAGCTTTGGCGCTGTGGTGCCCGCCTCTGAACTGTCAATCAACTGGGGTACAGATTCTGTACTAGTCTTCCTAGATTCCTGTGTGTGTGTGTGTGTGGGTGTGTGTGTGTGTGTGTGTGTGTGTGTGTGTGGTGTGATGTGTGTGTGTGTGTGTATGTGTGTGTGTAATTACCTGTAATTACCTAAGTTTAGTTACAGGATGAGAGCTTACGCTCGTGGGTGTCCCGTCTTCCCAGAGGTGTGTGTGTGCGTGCGTGGTGCGTGCGTGCAGGTGGCCGATGCGCATGTGTTTGTTTGGTTTGAACCAGCTAACCTTATCAACTGTTTGTTTAACTTTGCCGCCATTTGACTAGTTAAACCCTCACGTGCCGATATTTGGGTTAATGCGTCGTCATATTCATTGGGTGCGTCCTATGTCATTTTTCGTCCCCTTAGCAATCAGAACGAGGTTCGCTTTACACCAGTGCGACGTGTCCACATTGAGTACAGTGGAAAGTTGCAGGCAGGAGCGAGGACGGCAGAGGCGCACCTGGAGCATCTTTTAAGTGCCTATTATTTGTATTTTCTCATTAACCTCCACCTTTCTCTCTCTCTACTTAATCTATATTCCTCTCTCTCTCTCTCTCTCTTCTTCTAAATCAACCTTCTGCTCCCTTTTTCTTGTTCGTTATTAGTATTTATGTATGGATCTCCGTCCTTCGTCTGTGCGCTTCGTAGATATGCTTATGGGTCAACTGGCGTGTTCGCGGGTCATCAAAAGTCATGAATGCTCGTAGTTCCTCCCGATCGCTCGTAGCCCTTCCCGAATGCTCGTAGTTCCTCCCGATCGCTCGTAGCCCTTCCCGAATGCTCGTAGTTCCTCCCGATCGCTCGTAGCCCTTCCCGAATGCTCGTAGTTCCTCCCGATCGCTCGTAGCCCTTCCCGAATGCTCGTAGTTCCTCATACGAGATCCCTTCGCACATAAAGAACGCTCGTAGCCCAAAACAAGCGCCTCGAAGTCCCTCGCCGAAACCTCGTAGCTCAGATAAGAACGCCCGTAGCACCTCCCGAACGCAAGTAGGCCCTTCCGAACGCCCTTGTCCCTCCTGAACGCCCCTAGTCCTTCCCGAACTCCCGTAGTCCCTCTCGAACGGGCCGTAGCCCCTCCCGACGCCGTAGTTCCCTCTCTAATGGCCGAGCCCTCCGACAGCCCGTAGTCCCTCCCGAACGCTCCTAGTCCTTCCCGAACGCTCGTAGCCCCTTCCAAACGCTCGTAGCCCCTCCGAACGACCGAGCCCTCTCGAACGGCCGTTAGCCACCTACCGAAACTCGTAGTACCTCTCGAACGGCCGTAAGCCCCTCCGAACGCCGTAGTCCCTCCTGAACGCCCCTAGTCCTTCCCGAACGCTCGTAGCCGCTTCCAAACGCTCGTAGCCCCTCCTTAATGCTCGTAGTTCCTTCCGAACGCTCGTAGCCCCTCAACGCGACGACCGTTTTAAGCCTAATAAGAACGCCGTTCCCTTCCGGCCGCGTAGCCCCATAGTCCGCAGCGGACCTATGAAAAAGGAGGAGACGAACAAGGCCGTTTGGTACCTCGAGTGAAACGTTGTCACGTCTAGAATTGGGTAGCAGTGAAAGGAGGCGGAGAAGAGCAAGATGAGTGGCTTATATGGTATATGTTATGGTGGAGGGGGGTGAGGGGGGAGATGACTAGAGAAGGGGAGATTGGAAGGAGGGGAAGGAGGAGAAGAGTGGGGTGTGGGAGGCTAAGGGAAGGAGAGGGGGAAATAAAGGACAGGGTGAAGGAAAGGAGTCGGATTGAAAGGGTTAAGAACTGATGACAACTCACAGCACCACTGGTGGCCTAAACCTCCCCCCCAGCGATCTCTTTAACACGGTCGCGCGCGCGCGCGTGAGTCATCCTGAGAGCACTCTCACTTACATAGTCCTGGTCATCCCTATTGCCTCATTTCTGCCTCTTGACCTTATACATGTGTTGTCTTGTTGACGCGCTTCTCACCACCTGTTTAAGCTCTCCTGAACAACGCTGATATAGGCCCAGGGCAGATGTAAATAAATAGACCTTTCACTGATTTGTTCATCCTTCCCCTCTGCCTTCCGCTCTTTACTGCCCCAAGCACCCCTCTAATGTAAAAATTCCCCGTGTAATGGTTGTGGTGTCGTCTTATAATTGTTTCCCCTCATTTACCGTCTCTAGTAAATTCAGACAGAGAACACGCCAAAGATGACAAGATCTGTGGAGTTGATCGCAAGGGTTTAGAATGCTGGCGAGGAGTCACAATAAGTGGCCCTAAAGAGGTTTGACCGGAACACAAACTACAAGGTGCAGGACAGACGCCGTTTCGGTGCGTCCTGGACCAATATCTCAGTCGACTGTTAAGAGAATTGGAAGATCAATCGACAAACACAATCGACTTTAGAAAGGTCCAGGACGGACCAAACGTCGTCACCTGAACCTTCTAGTCGTGTGGTTCGGGTCAAACGGGTATTAGAATATCCACTAAAGCCACCCAGAATTAAGCCTCCAAAAAAGGCTATGCTGATGACCAGGAAAAGCTCTCGCGTTACCGCGAATACCGTTCCCACACCCCGTGCGACGAGAACGAAGGCATGTGCGACAAGAAAAGGTGTTTAGAAGAAAAGAAAATTGAGAAAGAGGAGCAAGGGTAACTAAGCCTGTGTCCGCCTTTATGAGTAATTGAATACGATGACCAGGCGGCCCTCTGGGATAGGACTGCGGAAAGGCATTGAGCCAACCCTTGCAGCATTCGGGGATCGACCGCGCCTGCACAGAAGCGGATGCTGTTCATTACTACGACCAGCCACGAGTGGTTGGACGAACCGATGAGGCGTTTGGATTAGGGAGGACTAATTCCAGCAGCAGTTGACGGTGACCAAGATGTCCATCCCATTTTGTGCCGAAACTGCTCCTACTTAGTAACATTCCTATGAGAAATTGGAAGAAAAACAACGGTCGAAATTAGAAGCGAGTTTTGAAAATTTTGTTTTAAGATCCAATAGTCTAAACACGACGGCCGATAAGCTGGTTGGACAGAGAGTTCGAGGTTACCGCATAGTCCTGAAGGTCCGGTTCTATCCCCGGTGAAGGCGGAACAAATGTGCACAACAAAATATTTTTTTTCACTCGATGCTAGCCGGCCGCGGGACGCTAGCCCCGAAAATCATCGCAGATAACCTCAAGCAGCGTAATATATAAATAACAAATAAATTAAATAAATGGTTTATTTAGGTAAGGTCCTACATACAGAGATTTTACAACGGTTTATGGATTTATAGAGCGTTGCTAACATACATGGGGGGCTCACGGCCATAATCGCCAAGCGTTCGTGCCCTCCGCACACGACCTGTTTTAAACTTCAGAAACATATGATATTAAACTTTAACGTTAGAGCACCTAAATGTTAGGATTGGTGTAAGTGTTATACATGGCGTTATAGGTTCTTCCAGACGGACAAAATCTTGTAGCGTTAGGCGAAGACGCGGAACCCTGAGAGACTTAGAAACCACAAAACCTTGTTAATGCCTTCCCCTGCTCACACATATATATTTCTTAAAATCCGTTTCTTAAATTGAGTTTACCTCTTGTAACATCGTGCAAAATCTAAATTTTTAGTGTTAAAATTTGGTTCTTAATTGATGCCCGCATGAATCTTCCCATCCCACAGAAACTGTTACCCTATTATCAACCCCACCCTCTACCCCCCCCACACCCTGATCTCTCTCTCTCTATCGGACTACGCTTATTTTTCGTTACGAAAGAAGAAAAGTTATCGCCTTGTGCAGTGCCGTCATGCCAAGAATCGCTATATGAAAAGCACCCATGCGGCACAAACGTACACACTCTCATATACACATAATATACACGCTTAGGCAAAATATTAAAACATGAAAAAAAAACATTTAGTTCGCATGAGGCGAGGTCTAATTTTGTAATTTTTACTCTGAAGCGGAGAGATCAGCAGCAAGCCACTGCCGAAAGGTTGCTACAGAAGATGATTGCACTGCATCTTTGTAGACAATCTTGCCACTGTTATGTTGCAGAGTAGGCTTAGGGCCAGGTACTCAAACCGGTTAGGTTACTCCAAGATCAGACCAGAGTGTGTATCTTCTATGTTGTGTGGTTTTTGTGTGTCTTGTGTGTGGTTTTGTGTGTGGTGTGTGGGAGGGGGAGGGTGCGCGTATGTAATTCACCTAATTGATGCTTGCCGTGGGGGGGGAGGGGTTTGAGCTTCGGCTCTTCGGCCCCCCTCTTAATTGTCAATCAATCAACTTTTCTCTCACACACACACACACACCACACACACACCACCCCCCCAACCACACCACACAACACACAACACACCCACCACACAACACACACACAGCCAAACACATGGAGGTCGTGACTAGAAACTTTTTACCAGCATGTCAGAGAAACCCACAATGATGAGAGGAAACGACGAACAAGCGAGACTCGACCTGGTTTCACCCTGAACGACTCTGAATCAGAGAAATCGGTTTTGATGGGCCCCATAGGAATGAGCGACCACCAGTGATAGCTGTTGTTTGAGTACCTGATTGACGAAGGGTTATTGACTCAAGGAGGGATACCGAAAGCAAAAGGTTTAGCATACCGAAAGGGAAAGTAGCTATGAGGAGATAAGAAAATCCTTAACATTATAGCGATGGGAAAACCAGAGCTCAGGAAAAGACGGCACCAAGATAGATAGGACTACATCCACGCAAAGTGCAAGGAAGCCCAGAAACAAGTGGTCCAAGCCAAAATTGAAAACAGTGAGTGAGATGAGAACCCATGTTAATCAGAGATTGTAGCTAGCCTAAGCACAAAGTAAAAGGGCATGGAGCAACTATAGGATACCAGGACACTGGAGAGCGCAGCGAGAAAATCCCCAGACAGGCAGGAATGATTAATGTCAGGATGAGAAGAGAGGCAGACGGGAAATACGAAATGGCATTGCAGCACGGCAAAGACTCAGCTAAAATGCTGCTAGCACATAGGGACAAAACGTGAATATGTAAAGGAACAGGTTATGAAATTTACGAGTTACGAGGAAAGGCTGCGGGGATGCACCTTACGACACTGGAAGACAGGAGAGTAGGGGAGACATGATCACAACCTACAAACTCAGAGCTGAGGAATCGACCGGTAGACAAGGATAAACTATTCAACACTGTGGTACGCGAACAAGGGATGTACAGGTGGAAACTTGAGTACCCATATGAGCCACAGGAGACCTTAGAAGGAACAGTTGAGATGCGTGGAACCAAAGGCCAAAGCTACAACCCCGAACAAGCACAAAATAGTTTTGTTATATAGGCAGAAGAGAACATGGACAAGACGCTGAACACATTACCAGGTAGCGTAATACACGCAGAATCGCTAGGCTCTTTCAAGCATAGGTTAGACATAGGTGAGTAAGTGGTATAGGTTAGACATAGGTGGCATAGGTGAGTAGGGGCATAGGTTAGACATAGTGGCATAGGTTAGACATAGGTGAGTAAGTGGCATAGGTTAGACATAGGTGAGTAAGTGGCATAGGTGAGTAAGAGGCATAGGTTAGACATAGGTGAGTAAGTGGCATAGGTTAGACATAAGTGAGTAAGTGGCATAGGTTAGACATAGGTGAGTAAGAGGCATAGGTTAGACATAGGGAGTAAGTGGCATAGGTTAGATAGGTGAGTAAGTGGCATAGGTTAGACATAATGAGTAAGTGGCATAGGTTAGACATAAGTGAGTAAGTGGCATAGGTTAGACATAAGTGAGTAGTGGCATAGGTAGACATAAGTGAGTAAGTGGCATAGGTTAGACATAGGTGAGTAAGTGGCATAGGTTAGACATAGGTGAGTAAGTGGCATAGGTTAGACATAAGTGAGTAAGTGGCATAGGTTAGACATAAGTGAGTAAGTGGCATAGGTTAGACATAAGTGAGTAAGTGGCATAGGTTAGACATAAGTGAGTAAGTGGCATAGGTTAGACATAGGTGAGTAAGTGGCATAGGTTAGACATAAGTGAGTAAGTGGCATAGGTTAGACATAAGTGAGTAAGTGGCATAGGTTAGACATAAGTGAGTAAGTGGCATAGGTTAGACATAAGTGAGTAAGTGTGGGTGAATATAAATAGCAGCTGCCTCGTATTTACGACTCTGAAATAGTTCTTTCTGACATCCCTTTGACTCATAATTGGAAACTGAAAACACCAACCCGTCCTCGCAAATCTAATAAGTCAATATTGACTTATTACTTGCGTGCATAGGTGACATACTTAACATAATAGTTTCCCTTGAAAAGCTTCATAAAACACCGACCTTACCTAACCTTGTTAGTATGTTAAAATAAGCATTTTATAGCTTCATAATTACAATTGTTACTTAACCTATTATAGGTATAGGTTAGGTAATAATTGTAATTACGAAGCAATAAGATGCTTATCTTAACATACTAACAAGGTTAGGTAAGGTCGGTGTTTTCTAGGAAGATTTTCAAGGGAAACTATTATGTTAAGTATGTCACCTATGCACATATTTAATAAGTCAATATTGACTTATTAAATTTGCGAGGACGGGTTGAAAACACAGATGTCCTCTTGTTTTACTGTTTCTTAATTTGAGCACTTCTTCGTTATCAACACCCCCCCCCCCATGTAGTATCTTGTACGTCGTTTTCATGTCTGCCCTACTCTTTCTTTCCGCCGGAGTAGTGACTTCCAATTCCCTGAGTTTTTCTTCATAGCTCACACCCTTCGCTTATGAATGATCTTTGTAGCATATTTTTGGACTTTTTCTAGTTTGGTTTTGTGTTTCTATACGTAGGGGTTCCACGGTGAGGCAGCATACTCAATAATAGGTCTGACAAGGCGTGTAACACAGCGCTTCGAAGGGATGTTTGTCCAGGTTGTTGAAGGATAACGGGACGTTTGCCAGTATGGCATATGCTGCCCTCGTTATTATGCTGATGTCTGCCTCTGGTGGTACATCTCCAGTTATGTCCACTCCTAAGTCAGTCCCTCTCTTAGGTGTTGGAAGCCGTCGTCCCTTCACCCTCACCTGCTAGTCTTCTTGCTCCAACTCCTATCCTCATAACCTTGAACAAATCCACAAGGGCCGTGACGAGGATTCGAACCTGCGTCCGAGAGCATCCCAGACGCTGCCTTAATCGACTGAGCTACGACATGGTCAAAAGGAGTTGAAACCTCATAACCTTGCATTTGTCAGGGTTAAAGTCTAGTGTGTGTATTCACCTAGTCGTATTCACCTAGTAGTGCTTACAAGGGATGACCCCTGCTCTTTCGGCTCGTCTCTCAACTGTCAATCAATCAACTGTTACTAACTACTAATTTTGTACCTAAGCAACAGAAGACAGTGAGTCACTATGAGGGGTGAGGTTTCAGATTGGTGAGACGTTACGTGTGGAGTCCCGCAGGGTTCAGTCCTTGGACCTATACTGTTTCTGATACATGTAAATGATATCCCAGAGGGTATAGAATCGTTCCTCTCATTGTTTGCTGACGATGCAAAAATTATGTGGAAGATTAAGACAGAGGAAGATAGTACGAGGCTACAAGATGACCTAGACAAACTGAACGAATAGTCCAACATATGGCTACTAAAGTTCAACCCGAGTAAATGCAAGGTCATGAAACTAGGCGATGGAAACAGGAGACCCGACAAAGGATACCGAATGGAAGATGAAGTTCTTCATGAAATGGACAGAGAGAAAGATCTAGGAGTTGATATCACACCAAACCTGTCTCCTGAAGCGCGCATTAAAAGAATAACATCAGCAGCCTATGTGAGGCTGGTTAACATCAGAACTGCCTGCAGGAACCTGTGTAAGGAATCATTCAAAACCTTGTATACCACTTATGTAAGACCAATCCTGGAATATGCGGCCCCAGTATGGAGCTCGTACCTTGTCAAGCACAAGACGAAGCTGGAAAAAGTTCAGAGGTATGCCACTAGGCTAGTCCCAGAACTAAGAGGCATGAATTACGAGGAAAGGCTGCGTGAAATGCACCTCACGACGCCGGAAGACAGAAGAGTAAGGAGAGACATGATCACTACCTACATAATTCTCGGTGGAATTGACAAGGTAGGCAAGGATAAACTGTTTAACACGGGTGGTACGCGAACAAGGGAACACAGGTGGAAACTGAGCACTCAAATGAGCCACAGGGACGTTAGAAGGAACTTTTTCAGTGTCAGAGTAGTTAACAGATGGAATGCATTAGGCACAGTTTCAAGTGTAGATATGATAAGAGCCCAGTAGGCTCAGGAATCTGTACACCTGTTGATTGACAGTTGAAAAGCGGGACCAAAGAGCCAGAGCTCAACCTCCGCAAAGCAGAACTAGGTGAGTACACACACATCCCCAGGAAGACCCCCATAGCAGCTGTCTGACTCCCAGGTGCCTATTTACTGCTAGGTGAACAGGTGCATCAGGGTGAAAGAAATTCTGCCCATTTCTTTCCGCCTCCGCAGGGAATCGAACCCGGGCCATTCGGACTACGACCCCCGAGCGTTGTCCACCCAGTCGCGAGGCCACACGGTATGTGTATATGTGTGTACTCACCTATTTGTGCTTGCGGTGGTTGAGCTTTGGCTCTTTGGTCCCGCCTCTGAACTGTCAATCAACTGGTGTACAGATTCCTGTACATTTCCTGATTCCTGTGTGTGTGTGTGTGTGTGTGTGTGTGTGTGTGTGTGTGTGTGTGTGTGTGTGTGTGTTGTGTGTGTGTGTGTGTGTGTGTAATTACCTGTAATTACCTAAGTTTAGTTACAGGATGAGAGCTACGCTCGTGGTGTCCCGTCTTTCCAGAGCGTGTGTGTGTGCGTGCGTGTGTGCGTGCGTGCGTGCGTGCGCATGTGTTTGTTTGTTTGAACCACTAACCTTATCACTGTTTGTTTAACTTTGCCGCCATTTGACTATGTAAACCCTCCCGTGCCTGTATTTGGTTAATTGCTCGTCATATTCATTGGGTGCGTCCTATGTCATTTTTTTCGTCCCCTTAGACATCAGAAACGAGTTCGCTTTACACAGTGCACTTGCCAATTGATACAGTGGAAAGTTAGGCAGGAGAGTTGAATTTAGAAGAAGAGAGAGAGAGAGAGAGAGAAATATAAGAGAGAGAGAGAGAGAGGTGGAGGTTAATGAGAAAATACAAATAATAGGCACTTAAAAGATGCTCCAGGTGCGCCTCTGCCGTCCTC
>WNGS01002491.1:21706-35271 GCA_020271785.1 Procambarus virginalis
TTCACGGTCAATTCGTTAGTGGCAACGGCGCTCAATTCCAAGACTTTCTGCTACGAAAGTCTTGGAATTGAACTTGGAATTGAAAATCTATGTCTTCGAACTTAGATTTTCGAAGATTTCCTGCTGCTGTCTTACGAATAAATTCTCATCCACATTTTCGTGCTTCTGGAGACTTTTCCTTTTTAAGGCTACTCATAGCCCAGTTGATAGAGCAACAGTCTCACACGAATAAGATCCAGGGTTCGAGACCCATACAGCCTAGGTGAATGGAATATCTTAAGTGTTTTGCTCCTTAAACACGAAGAAAGAAAATATTCCTAGTCCCCAGCCCTTACATAACAGTCCTATACAGAAATAGAAATTTTCAGAAACCACCAAGAAAGTGGCTGAGGCACTGGTGGTAATGGTTCTCCCTTGTTAAGATGTCGTCCTGTGTAGCTCCAGGCTAGGCAGAGAGACATCCCAATCACCAGAACCATCAGCTCAGAGAAATTGGCTATGTAATGATTTTTACCAGCGAGGCTGTGCGGGGCCGGCGCTCTCATCCTGGCGTCTGGTAATTGAACTCTCGCTCGGAAGGTATTAACAACCCAAAGCGGAATGACATTACGCCATCTATATGAAAGAAAAGCAATACCTAACACCACACACACACATACATACACACACACGCACACACACACGATATACGTAAACGATCTCCCAGAGGGTATAGACTCATTCCTCTCAATGTTTGCTGACGACGCCAAAATTATGAGAAGGATTAAGACAGAGGAGGACAGCTTGAGACTTCAAGAAGACCTGGACAAGCTGCAGGAATGGTCGAACAAATGGCTGTTAGAGTTTAACCCAAGCAAATGTAATGTAATGAAGATAGGGGTAGGAAGCAGGAGACCAGATACAAGGTATCATTTGGGAGATGAAATACTTCAAGAGTCAGAGAGAGAGAAAGACCTGGGGGTTGATATCACGCCAGACCTGTCCCCTGAAGCTCATATCAAGAGGATAACATCAGCAGCATATGCCAGGTTGGCTAACATAAGAACGGCCTTTAGAAACTTGTGTAAGGAATCTTTCAGAACATTATATACCACATATGTCAGACCAATCCTGGAGTATGCGGCTCCAGCATGGAGTCCCTATCTAGTCAAGCATAAGACTAAACTGGAAAAGGTTCAAAGGTTTGCCACCAGACTAGTACCCGAGCTGAGAGGTATGAGCTACGAGGAGCGACTGCAGGAATTAAACCTCACTTCGTTGGAAGACAGAAGAGTTAGGGGGGACATGATCACCACATTCAAGATTCTCAGGGGAATCGACAGGGTTGATAAAGACAGGCTGTTTAACACAAGGGGCACACGCACTAGGGGACACAGGTGGAAGCTGAGTGCCCAAATGAGCCACAGAGATATTAGAAAGAACTTTTTTAGTGTCAGAGTGATTGACAAATGGAATGCATTAGGAAGCGATGTGGTGGAGGCTGACTCCATACACAGTTTCAAATGTAGATATGATAGAGCCCATTAGGCTCAGGAAACTGTACACCTGTTGATTGACGGTTGAGAGGCGGGACCAAAGAGCCAGAGCTCAACCCCCGCAAGCACAACTAGGTGAGTACAACTAGGTGAGTACACAGACCAATCCTGGATGGCAGACCAATCCTGGAGTATGCGGCTCCAATTTGGAGTCCATATCTAGTCAAGGATAAGACTAAACTGGAAAAGGTTGAAAGGTTTGCCACCAGACTAGTACCCGAGCTGAGAGGTATGAGCTAAGAGGAAATACTACAGGAATTAAACCTCACTTCGTTGGAAGACAGAAGAGTTAGGGGGGGACATGATCACCACATTCAAGATTTTCAAGGGAATTGATAGGGTAGATAAAGACAGGCTATTTAACACAAGGGGCACACGCACAAGGGGACACAGGTGGAAACTGAGTGCCCAAATGAGCCACATAGATATTAGAAAGAACTTTTTTAGTGTCAGAGTGGTTGACAAATGGAATGCATTAGGAAGTAATGTGGTAGAGGCTGACTCCATACACAGTTTCAAGTGTAGATATGATAGAGCCCAATAGGCTCAGGAACCTGTACACCTGTTGATTGACGGTTGAGAGGCGGGACTAAAGAGCCAGAGCTCAACCCCGCAAGCACAATTAGGTGAGTACAATTAGGTGAGTACACACACGCACACACACACACACACACACACACACACACACACACACACACACACACACACACACACACACACACACACACACATGTATTCTCCCTGGTACATGTAATGACAAATTAGGAATTTAATGGTCTGGTCTAACTAGTCGACACCGCCCACAGGGAGACCAGGTGTTCCAATGTCTGATAATGTAATAAAAGTATAACGTCCACACGCCTGAGAGCTCTCCTTGATGAGCACCATAAAGCCCTTAGATCCCTGACGAAAGTTCCGGCGCTCTATTGCATATCAATATTCCCTTTAAACTGAACTTCAGGTGCATATAAACATACAAGAACTGCCCAGTTACTTGCAATGGATTCCGATATGTATTTCACTGATTTTCAGACAAAATTATAGAACGTGAAATTCATTAATTTCATCTCTCTCTCTCTGGTCTCCCACAGCAACAGGACGACCCCCCATTCCGGTTAGATAGTCCCGTTCATTAGTACTATTCATAAAGCATTGAGATGTGTCAGGCCGGGTGAAATGAGCAACCAGCGTCACCCTGCACCCGTCCACCTGTCCGGGTCCACCTGTCCGGGGTCCACCTGTCCGGGGTCCACCTGTCCAGGGTCCACCTGTCCGGAGTCCACGTGTCCGGGGTCCACCTGTCCGGGGTCCACCTGTCCGGAGTCCACGTGTCCGGGGTCCACCTGTCCGGGGTCCACTTGGCCACTACGGTGAGTTAAGGCAAATTTAATGACTTCATATGGAGAGTGTTAATATTTCAAAGAACATCGGTATTTCCCAGAGAGGACAAGTTGTTGTTGGGGATATTGCTGTGGATGTTGGTATGTGTTGTTGTTGTCGTTAAGAATGTGGCATTTGTAACTGGTATTGATAGAAACATTGAAGATGCAATGGATGCTGCTACTTCATTTATATTATCTTAAAATTTGGTAGAATTATGGTACATTTATAAGGTTCTCTCTCTGCTGGACACTGAGCAGAGGCGAGGCTCCTCTTAATGACTTCCATTGACTTCATCACGTCCTGTGTGCCAACCTCCCCTAAATTTCTGCAGTGTAAGGCATGCAAACCATATTCATTTGCAGCTGCCATACTGCAAATACACCTATATACAGACTGAATTGAAGCAGCAAGGGGGAGGGCGACTGTAAGACAGAGTTGCTGTGGATCAAGGTGTGTGCCTGTTGCAGACATAGGGACTGCCAAACAGAAATCCCCTACAAAGGGAGCTTGCACAGCTATGAGACGAGTGGGGGTCACTGTGGATTGTTATTTCCTCCAGTAAAGCTGTGTCTTCTTCCTCTACAATTGAGATGTCCCAGCTGAATTGTTTATTGGCTTCCACAAGGGTTGGTCTGGGTGCTGGGTCTGCCACGGTACCCCATTCTGTACTCCATTCTCTGCAATGGCGGTCATGTATCCCCGTTGAGTCACCCAAATTATTTGGTAGAATTTGGGTGGCAGTGCGGACACCAAGACCACAGAGTTTGACTGAAAGAGTGCCTTGTTTCCACCGACAGTTGTTGAGGGAAAGGTTGAGAACTTTTTCTAGCTTGGTCTTCAGAAGGATATCATACTCTTCAAGCTTTGGGATGTTGTAAGATGGGGGCACAGCTCAAAAACTAAGCTGGCCTTGGAAGGGATAGTCATCTAGAAGATAAAATGCATCAGGAGCGTCAATGTCACCAATCCTATATCCCATCCTCTTTAGGTCCGAGATTTTCTTTCCAAGGATCTCGTTAATAGCCAGAAGCCCGAAAGAAGCTCTGAGGAGACTCCTGTTTGTGGACCTGATTACAAGAACTCGAACCAACTCAATCTCTATGATGTTTCAATCTCAATCTCAGGTGACTACTCCACATTTGGAGGGGTTCAGGAAGAGACCCAAGTTTCCCCCTTGCTTCTTTATGTTTCTAATGTTCTTCAAGAGGAGATCTAAGGAGCCAGCTATAGTTCCATCATCCAAGAACCAGACTCTGAACTCGCTGGACAAACTTGCGGGGATTTAAGAACTAAGCAGGTAAGAAGAGGCTCTAGAACATCACCTTGCTGAACACCCTAATAGCGAGAATCCGTCTTGGATACAAATATCCATGGAGATATGGAATGGAAGCAACAGTTGATCAGCGAAGTTGTAGAATCTGTGGTGAGAGTGACGGACACCGCCTTGACCACTATCTACGTGAATGTGAACACCTGAGAGACATTAGGAATATGTGTAGAATAATAAACCCCACATTGTTTGAGTTAGGAAAACACTATTTGTCAAATATTGATACTGTTCTTAAAAGATTCCCCCATTTTGCACCCGCAAGATAACGTAAGCTTTTAAGGGTTGATAGATGTTAATCTTCTTGTTTGAGGAGCTGTTCACTTGAGACAGTTAAGCAAGTCCCAGCTGTGTCTGGGTACAAGTGAACAGGATGAACAACCCAGCGGGTTTTCTTCCTATTGGGGAGTGTTGTACATGCTGCTATGGCGGTGTGTCCCTCACAAGATGAGTGGCGCTGCCCAATAAACTCGCCCCTCGGGGCAAAATTAAAAAAAAAATTTACCTTGATCTCATCTCGTCTTTGCCAAAGAGCAAATTTGATTCATGACTCTAGCATGATAGAGTGAATGGGTAAAGAGGCGGGAAATGGTGTACAGCACAGAGCAGTGCCTCTCTTCTGACCATGTTAAAAGCATTTTTAAAGTCCAGTTTGATCAGAGCCTTTTGGTCCGAGATCTTGGAGGGTCGGAGGCGCTGCGCGAGTTGCTGCTTCAACTGGAGGTTCGAGCGTTGCAATAATAAGTGGATTCAACATGGCATCACCTCCACTCGATTACATAATAAATGGCACTGAACTAATATATACCAGGGGCCAGATTCACGAAGCAGTTACGCAAGCACTTACGAACCTGGGGCATGATTCACGAAGCAGTTACGCAAGCACTTACGAACCTGGGGCATGATTCACGAAGCAGTTACGCAAGCACTTACGAACCTGGGGCCAGATTCACGAAGCAGTTACGCAAGGACTTACGAACCTGGGGCATGATTCACGAAGCAGTTACGCAAGCACTTACGAACCTGGGGCCAGATTCACGAAGCAGTTACGCAAGCACTTACGACCCTATACCTCTTTTCTCAAACTTTGGCGGCTTTGTTTACAATTATTTAACAGTTAATGGGCTTCGAAGCACCAGGAGGCTGTTTATAACAATAACAACAGTTGATTGTGAAGTTTTCATGCTTGTAAACTGTTTAATAAATATAACCAAAGCCGTCAAAGATTGAGGGAAGATGCACAGGTTCATAAGTGCTTGCGTAACTGCTTCATGAACCTGGCCCCTGGACCCTAATTATTCGCTGTACTTTTGCTTACGAATAATCGTACATATAGCGACTGTAGATTATATGTACAAGAGTGATCTGTATCACAAAAAAATACCAGTTTTGTACTCTTGACAACAGCCTAGCTCTAGGCCTGGTATAGTACATGTTCTACAATAGACCAGTGATAGATTATACAGGCCAAGGGCTGTACTATAAATTTCAGAGCTGGATTCGTTTCATATCGCGAGCTTCACTCTGGCGTGATCATTCCTTCCTGCTCGTCGTGTCGCAGCGCAGGTATAGTGTAAATCCAATTAGCTTTTCCATTACCAACCCCTTCTACAGTTTGCATAACTTGAAATGCTATTTCCTCTGACGAACTTTTGAGTTTATTTAGTCAGATTCGACGTTTGTTTATCAGTGAATGTCTCTATGACGCGATGGTGTTGGTGTGGAGAGTCTTGAGTGTGTGGGGGTGTAGGTATGTGTATTGGAATGTATGTGCGTGAGTGTAGAAATGAATGAGGCTGCCTCAGTCGATTAAGGCAGTGACTGGTGATCCTCTCGGACGTAAGTTCGAACCCCTCGTCACGGCCCTTGTGGATTTGTTCAAATGAATGAGAGTTTAGCAGCATGAATGTACTCACCTTGCTGTACTCACCTAGTTGTCCGTGCGTGAGGGAGGGGGGATTGAGCTTTGCCTCTTTGGTCCCGTCTGTCAACTGTCAATCAACTGGATATATGTGTATATTGCTTTTCTTAAGAGATTGAAAATCTATTTTGAAGATTGAAGAATATCGATGAGAAAATCCACTAAGGCTATGAGGTGGGCACGAACCCACGACCTCGGCATTGCCAAGGCGCTGACTCTACCACTAGACCACCGTGACTTGCCAAAATTCATACAACCGGAATTCTACAGAAATCACAGTAATTCTGGAGGCCCTCTACTGAAGCCAGTCCAAATGTTTACGATCCACAAGCACTCGGGTGGAAGGGCAGGTTATCTTGAGGTTATCTTGAGATGATTTCGGGGCTTTTTTTTAGTGTCCCCGCGGCCCGGTCCTCGACCAGGCCTCCACCCCCAGGAAGCAACCCGTGACAGCTGACTAACACCCAGGTACCTATTTTACTGCTAGGTAACAGGGGCATAGGGTGAAAGAAACTCTGCCCAATGTTTCTCGCCGGCGCCTGGGATCGAACCCAGGACCACAGGATGACAAGTCTAGCGTGCTGTCCGCTCGGCCGACCGGCTCCCTCCCGGGCAGAGTGAACTCCCACCTTATGAATAGTGGATTTTGTCAATATTATTAATATTATTGTCATTCTGAGAGTGAGCAATTCGGCCTGAAGAGTGGAATGTTATTATCAATATAAACAGCTAAGCAACAATGACTATATAGCCCCGTGAACTGCGGGTTACTAACAGCCAGGCAGTGTTAGTGTCTGATTGGGAACACTGATGAGTTTAAGTTGAAGCTGCATGTGTGTGTTTGTTGATGTATAGGACCTGTGGTGTAATGTGTGGCTGTGATGAGGTCGTCTCTTGC
The DNA here is from genome assembly GCA_020271785.1 of Procambarus virginalis. Taxonomy (NCBI): domain Eukaryota; kingdom Metazoa; phylum Arthropoda; class Malacostraca; order Decapoda; family Cambaridae; genus Procambarus; species Procambarus virginalis. Next base: position 28,771 of record WNGS01002491.1, read on the forward strand.
AGCTGGAGACGTCCACCAGGTGTGTCATGCAGCTGGAGGACGTCCACCAGGTGTGTCATGCAGCTGGGGACGTCCACCAGGTGTGTCATGCAGCTGGGGACGTCCACCAGGTGTGTCATGCAGCTGGGGACGTCCACCAGGTGTGTCATGCAGCTGGGGGACGTCCACCAGGTGTGTCATGCAGCTGGGGACGTCCACCAGGTGTGTCATGCAGCTGGGGACGTCCACCAGGTGTGTCATGCAGCTGGGGACGTCCACCAGGTGTGTCATGCAGCTGGGGGACGTCCACCAGGTGTGTCATGCAGCTGGGGACGTCCACCAGGTGTGTCATGCAGCTGGGGACGTCCACCAGGTGTGTCATGCAGCTGGGGGACGTCCACCAGGTGTGTCATGCAGCTGGGGACGTCCACCAGGTGTGTCATGCAGCTGGGGACGTCCACCAGGTGTGTCATGCATCTGGGGACGTCCACCAGGTGTGTCATGCAGCTGGGGGACGTCCACCAGGTGTGTCATGCAGCTGGGGACGTCCACCAGGTGTGTCATGCAGCTGGGCACGTTCACCAGGTGTGTCATGCAGCTGGGGACGTTCACCAGGTGTGTCATGCAGCTGGGGGACGTCCACCAGGTGTGTCATGCAGCTGGGGACGTCCACCAGGTGTGTCATGCAGCTGGGGACGTCCACCAGGTGTGTCATGCAGCTGGGGACGTCCATCAGGTGTGTCATGCAGCTGGTGACGTCCACCAGGTGTGCCATGCAGCTGGGGACGTCCACGAGGTGTGTCATGCAGCTGGGGACGTCCACGAGGTGTGTCATGCAGCTGGTGGACGTCCACCAGGTGTGTCATGCAGCTGGGGACGTCCACCAGGTGTGTCATGCAGCTGGTGGACGTCCATCAGGTGTGTGATGCAGCTGGGGACGTTCACCAGGTGTGTGATGCAGCTGGGGACGTTCACCAGGTGTGTCATGCAGCTGGGGACGTTCACCAGGTGTGTCATGCAGCTGGGGACGTTCACCAGGTGTGTCATGCAGCTGGGGAAGTTCACCAGGTGTGTCATGCAGCTGGGGACGTTCACCAGGTGTGTCATGCAGTTGGGGACGTCCACCAGGTGTGTCATGCAGCTGAGGACGTTCACCAGGTGTGTCATGCAGCTGGGGACGTTCACCAGGTGTGTCATGGAGCTGGGGACGTTCACCAGGTGTGTCTTGCAGCTGGGGACGTTCACCAGGTGTGTCATGCAGCTGGGGACGTTCACCAGGTATGTCATGCAGCTGGGGACGTTCACCAGGTGTGTCATGCAGCTGGGGACGTCCACGAGGTGTGTCATGCAGCTGGGGACGTCCACGAGGTGTGTCATGCAGCTGGGGACGTCCACCAGGTGTGTCATGCACCTGGGAACGTCCACCAGGTGTGTCATGCACCTGGTGACGTCCACCAGGTGTGTCATGCACCTGGGGACGTCCACGAGGTGTGTCATGCAGCTGGGGACGTCCACCAGGTGTGTCATGCAGCTGGGGACGTCCACCAGGTGTGTCATGCACCTGGGAACGTCCACCAAGTGTGTCATGCACCTGGTGACGTCCACCAGGTGTGTCATGCACCTGGGGACGTCCACCAGGTGTGTCATGCAGCTGGTGGACGTCCACCAGGTGTGTCATGCAGCTGGGGACGTTCACCAGGTGTGTCATGCAGCTGGTGTCGTCCACTTGGGGTGTCTTGCAGCTTGCTAAGAATTACAATACTCCTTTTTGCGGGTATTTTGAAACTTCTAGTTGGAAATTGAAATCCTCTCGGACGTAAGTTCGAAACCTCTAGATGTCAGCTGCTCTTCCATGTATAAGTTACCTTATTATTGTCAATATTTGGAGGACAGAAGGTATACATGGACGGTGGAGGGCAGGCCGTATACATGGACGGTGGAGGGCAGAAGGTATACATGGACGGTGGAGGGCAGAAGGTATACATGGACGGTGGAGGGCAGGACGTATACATGGACAAATGAATGCTGTCACTTTTCACTTATTCTCTTCACTACAAAAAGCGAATAAAATGTATTTTTCACCCAGGTGTTGCCTTGGTTACGGAGCACCGGAGATGTGGATGTTCCTGCACATGTTACCTAACATGTGTTACCCTACACATGTTACCTAACATGTGTTACCCTACACATGTTACCTTACATGTGTTACCCTGCACATGTTACCTAACATGTGTTACCCTACACATGTTACCTAACATGTGTTACCCTGCACATGTTACCTAACATGTGTTACCCTACACATGTTACCTAACATGTGTTACCTTACACATGTTACCTAACATGTGTTACCCTACACATGTTACCTAACATGTGTTACCCTACACATGTTACCTAACATGTGTTACCCTACACATGTTACCTAACATGTGTTACCTTACACATGTTACCTAACATGTGTTACCCTACACATGTTACCTAACATGTGTTACCCTACACATGTTACCTAACATGTGTTACCCTACACATGTTACCTAACATGTGTTACCCTACACATGTTACCTAACATGTGTTACCCTGCACATGTTACCTAACATGTGTTACCTTACACATGTTACCTAACATGTGTTACCTTACACATGTTACCTAACATGTGTTACCCTACACATGTTACCTAACATGTGTTACCCTGCACATGTTACCTAACATGTGTTACCCTACACATGTTACCTAACATGTGTTACCCTGCACATGTTACCTAACATCACCACGTCACAACCTCATCCATTTCCTCCCATTTGATCTCCCTTAGCTATATCTTCTTTCTTCTACTTCTCAATTCTCCTTTACCTCCTCCTTCTCTCTCTCTTATCTCCTCTTCCCTAACACCTACACATGTTCCCTTATCATTTTTCCTACACTGTAGTTTTAGACTATTTTTTCCCCTAGTGCAGAGGATCTTAGAGGTAAGGAACATGATCTCTAAACATTATTATTACTTTAGGTGTTCTTAAAGTGAGTACAGTATTAATGTTATTAATAAGATTTTTTTTATATAAAATCTTTATGATTTCCTTACAGTTGTTGTGTTTCTAGGTAGTTATTTAGTTGGTTTCTATAAATCTAGCGATTAACAGCTTTTTAAAGTCATACAGGTGTCTAAGATGTTGAAGCAGGGTGTTGGCTCCGAATTTCTACCAAAGGAGAGAGTGGATACATTGGATTGCCCCAATGGATTGGCAATCCATTGGGGCTCTGCAGTTGTAGAGAGGTTAACAACCCTTAATCTCTTGTGTGTCACCCCCCCCCTCTCTCTCTCTCTCTCTCTCCTCTCTCTCTCTCTCTCTCTCTCTCTCCCTCTCTCTCTCTCTCCAGAAACAAAAAAATGGCTCCACAAGCCATGATTTGTGGAACTGCGATGTGTTTGAAAAACAGCATCGGTAGCCAAGGTGCGTCTCGGAGCTAAAGGTCAGGTGGTGTGAGTCAGGTGTGGGAGGTCAGGTGTGGGGGTCAGGTGTGGGAGGTCAGATATAGAGGTCTGGCACCAGGTGTACTGATCCAGGCCAGTGTACTGATCATATGTAATTGCCAGATATATTAACCAGATGTATGAAAAAAATTTACAATGAAAACTATTATCAAAACCAGCATTTTATTTTATTCCTGAACCTCAATAAATTTATCCCTAATATAATTTTTAATAATTAGGCAGCTACGGAACAAATTAATGGCCACTGTGTATTTAAAATACTCATTTCTGCATTCAAGCAAATCTATACTTAAATGATATACAGTATTCATGATATAATTATGCATTGGCATAATTATTTCAGAATACTGCACACCATTTAACGAGGAGGACAATTCTTTATATAGAAACGGGCATGAATTTCTGTGCTATTATCGGTTCAATATAAAGTAGACTTATGGTGTTATGATGGTGCTATTTTAGTGCCAAAATGGTGGTACAGGAGTGCCAAAGTTCTCTCAGGAGAGGTGTGAAAGGGTGACTTGTTAGAGATGATGCCTAAGACTCTGAGAGCGTCAGGAGGAAGTGGGAGTGGGGGCACCAAGACCTATTCACCCCTACACTAAGACCCCTTAGGACCTATCCTTCACTACACTAATATTCCGGGACCTATCTTTCCTTACGCCAGCACCCCCCAGGATCTATCCTTCCCTATATTAGGACTAGAGTATTTTATCCCTCCCTGCACTAAGACCATAGGACCTATCCTACCCTATACCATCCCGCAAGACCTATCCTATCCTACCCCAGCACCACAGGACCTATCCTACCCCAACACCAGCACCACAGGACCTATCCTACCCACACCAGCATCACAAGACCTATCCTACCCTACACCAGAACCACAAGACCTATCCTACCCTACAACATCACAAGACTATCCCTACCCTACACCAGCACCACAAGACCTATCCTACCCTACACCAGCACCACAAGACCTATCCTACCCTACACCAGCACCACACGACCTATCCCTACCCTACACCAGCACCACAAGACCTATCCCTACCCTACACCAGCACCACAAGACCTATCCCTACCCTACACCAGCACCACAAGACCTATCCCTACCCTACACCAGCACCACAAGACCTATTCCTACCCTACACCAACACCACAAGACCTATCCTACCCTACCCCAGCACCACAAGACCTATCCCTACCCTACACCAGCACCACAAGACCTATCCTACCCTACCCCAGCACCACAAGACCTATCCCTACCCTACCCAGCACCACAAGACTATCCCTACCCTACCCAGCACCACAAGACCTATCCCTACCCTACCCCAGCACCACAAGACCTATCCAACCCTACCCCAGCACCACAAGACCTATCCCTACCCTACACCAGCACCACAAGACCTATCCCTACCCTACACCACACCACAAGACCTATCCCTACCCACACCAGCACCACAAGACCTATCCCTACCCTACCCACCACAAGACCTATCCCTACCCAACACCAGCATCACAAGACCTATCCCTACCCTACCCCACACCACAACCTATCTACCCCTACACCAGCACACACAGGACCTATCCCTACCCTACACCAGCACCACAAGACCTATCCCTACCCAACACCAGCACCACACGACCTATCCACCCTACCCCAGCACCACAAGACCTATCCTACCCTACCCCAGCACCACAAGACCTATCCTACCCCACCACCAGCACCACACGACCTATCCTACCTACCCTACCCCAGCACCACACGACCTATCCTACCCTACCCTACAACACCACAAGACCTATCCCTACCCTACCCCACCACCACACGACCTATCCCTACCCTACACCAGCACCACACGACCTATCCCTACCCTACCCCACACCACACCCTATCCCTACCCTACCCCAGCACCACACGACCTATCCTACCCTACAACTCATCCACAGAGATCCGAAGACTAGCAGGAGCTCCGGCGATATAGACAGAGGCTCAGGACATCATGCAAGAGCTTTAGCGACTAAGCTCTCCGCTGAAGACTGGTGATCAGAAGATTAGAGGGAGAGATGGGTGGAACTCAGACCCTCCAAGCTTGTCTCTGCCTCCCAGACCTCCCGTATGCAGTACGTGGGAGATGGAGGTGGGAGGGGGGTTTGTGTATGGAAGGAGAGCAGATGATATACGTGGGAGGGGTATAATGGGTTTAAAGGACAATTAAGCCCCCTCCCAGGGGAAGCTACTCCCAGTGGCTTGCCCCTAGGAGTGATGCATTATTATACATGCCATGGAAAGAGGTTTTTGCAATGCTTTGTAACACCGACAACATCAAAATTCCATTAACGAAGCAGTGACATCATAGAACAAATGATGAGGACAAATCACCTCCGAAGCGTAAGTTAGAGTCCTTTATAAGCCTAACTACTGACCATCCCCAGAATGCAAGCCACAACAGCTGGCTAGCTCATAGGTACCTGTTTAACTGCTTGGTGAACAGCGGCATGAGGTGTAAGGAAACGCATCCATGCAGCCATTTCGGTCCTGAATGGAGACTGAACCGAGCTCGCCTCGCCTCCGCCTCGGGTTGTGATTCAAGGATGTAGACCACTAAGGCATGGGATCCCACAGAGGGCTTCACGTACTTATCTAGTTGTGCTTGCGGGGGGTGAGCTCTAGCTCTTTGGTCCCGTGAGCTGGTGACGTTGATAACATGGACAGAACCCTGTCCTGTTATCAACGGTGGTTAGAAACCAATATATATAACCCCAATACATACCTGGTTTTCTAAACCAGTAAATCATTTGGGTTTTAAAAGATATGAAGCCCACTCCACGCCACGTTTTCTATAACACGCAAGCAGGAGTGACAGAGACGAGTGAGGCTCTTGTGAATGTTTTATCAGTTCATTACCGCCTAGAGGAACATCCTCATTACACTGTAATTCTGTTCCCTGGAGTGTTTTTTTTTTCAGAGTCGGTGTGTTGGCCTTAAAGGTGATTGACTGACGAGGAACGGGCTATGTTGCGGTGGGCCAGAACCC
>WNGS01002491.1:36271-50353 GCA_020271785.1 Procambarus virginalis
AAAATGTGACAGTGTCAGACCACGGAGGAAAATTCCTGTTCCAATTTCCTCCTTGGTCTGACACTCTCTATATATATATATATATATATATATATATATATATATATATATAGATATATATATTATAATTATATATATATATTATATATATATAATATATATTATCGAGAACGAATCAAACTGCACTAACTTTTCAGACATTTCTATATATCAATCGATCAAGCTATATATCTATATAGCAATTACTATTCACCTCTCTTCTCTTGACAATAAATTATAGTTTCTTAATTCTTTTTTTTTCATAGCACAGGTTTCTGCTTCCTGGGATTAACTTAGGCATTCTTCTCTGAATGGTGTCGACTGATGTTATGACCTTTCTGTACTACGGTGCCCAAGAGTGAGTCGCATAATCACGAAGACTTTTGCTCAACCACTGGGCTGGACGGTAGGGTGACGGTCTCGCTTCATGCAGGTCGGCGTTCATCCCGACCGTCCACCAATTGGTTGGGCACCATTCCTTTTACCGTCCCATCCCAATCGGCCCATAAACTATGTTGAGAGAGAGAGAGAGAGAGAGAGAGAGAGAGAGAGAGAGAGAGAGAGAGAGAGAGAGAGAGAACGTGAGGGGTGTGAGTGAGTGAATTTAGTTACAAGTCAACATGAATTAAAAATTCACCTGAATCAGAGAGGCGTTGTGTATATTGATCTGCCAGATGGTGGGTCTGGCCCACCGCAACATAGCCCGTTCCTCCGTCAGTCAACACCTTTAAGGCCAACACACCGACTCTGAAAAAAAAAACACTCCAGGGAACCAGAATTACAGTGTAATGAGGATGTTCCTCTAGGCGGTAATGAACTTGATAAAACATTTCACAAGAGCCTCCCTCGTCTCTGTCACTCCTGCTTGCGTGTTATAGAAAAAGTGGCGTGGAGTGGGCTTCATATCTTTTAAAACCCCAAATGATTTACTGGTTAGAAAACCAGGTATGGTTGGGGTTTTATAATGGTTTCTAAACTCCTGGAGACAGGGTTCTGTCCATTTATCAACGTCACCAGCTCACGGGACCAAAGAGCTAGAGCTCAACTCCCCCGCAAGCACAACTAGATAAGTACGTGAAGCCTCTCTGTGGGATCCCATGCCTTAGTGGTCTACATCCTTGAATCACAAACCCGAGGCGGAGGCGAGGCGAGCTCGGTTCAGTCTCCATTCAGGACCGAAATGGCTGCATGGATGCGTTTCCTTACACCTCATGCCGCTGTTCACCAAGCAGTTAAATAGCTACCTGTGAGCTAGCCAGCTGTTGTGGCTTGCATTCGGGGATGGTCAGTAGTTAGGCCTATAAAGGACTCTAACTTACGCTTCGGAGGTGATTTGTCCTCATCATTTGTTCTATGATGTCACTGCTTCGTTAATGGAATTTTGAGTTTGTCGGTGTTACAAAGCATTGCAAAAACCTCCTTCCATGGCATGTATAATAATGCAGCCACTCCCCATGGGCAAGCCCAGGGGAGTAGCTTCCCCTGGGAGGGGCTTAATTGACCCTTTAAACCCATTACCCCCGCCCACGTATATCATCTGCTCTCCGTCCATACACAAACCTCCCTCCCACCTCCATCTCCCACGTACTGCATACGGGAGGTCTGGGAGGCAGAGACAAGCTTGGAGGGTCTGAGTTCCACCCATCTCTCCCTCTAATCTTCTGATCACCAGTCTTCAGCGGAGAGCTTAGACGCTAAAGCTCTTGCATGATGTCCTGAGCCTCTGTCTATATCGCCCGGAGCTCCTGCTAGTCTTCGGAATCTCTGTGGATGAGTTGTAGGGTAGGATAGGTCGTGTGGTGCTGGGGTAGGGTAGGGATAGGTCTTGTGATGTTGTAGGGTAGGGATAGGGTCGGTGGTGCTGGTGTAGGGTATGGATAGGTGTGTGGTGCTGGTGTTGGGTAGGGATAGGTTGTGGTGCTGGGGTAGGGTAGGATAGGTCTTGTGGTGCTGGGTTGGGTAGGATAGGTCTTGTGGTGTTGGTGTTGGGTAGGAATAGGTCTTGTGGTGTGGTGTAGGGTAGGGATAGGTCTTGTGGTGCTGGTGTAGGGTAGGGATAGGTCTTGTGGTGTTGTAGGGTAGGGATAGGTCGTGTGGTGCTGGTGTAGGGTAGGGATAGGTCTTGTGGTGCTGGTGTAGGGTAGGGATAGGTCTTGTGGTGCTGGGGTAGGGTAGGGATAGGTCTTGTGGTGCTGGGGTAGGGTTGGATAGGTCTTGTGGTGCTGGTGTAGGGTAGGGATAGGTCTTGTGGTGCTGGTGTAGGGTAGGGATAGGTCTTGTGGTGCTGGGGTAGGGTAGGGATAGGTCTTGTGGTGCTGGGGTAGGGTTGGATAGGTCTTGTGGTGCTGGTGTAGGGTAGGGATAGGTCTTGTGGTGCTGGGGTAGGGTAGGATAGGTCTTGTGGTGTTGGTGTTGGGTAGGAATAGGTCTTGTGGTGCTGGTGTAGGGTAGGGATAGGTCTTGTGGTGCTGGTGTAGGGTAGGGATAGGTCTTGTGGTGCTAGTGTAGGGTAGGGATAGGTCTTGTGGTGCTGGTGTAGGGTAGGGATAGGTCGTGTGGTGCTGGTGTTGGGGTAGGATAGGTCTTGTGGTGCTGGTGTAGGGTAGGATAGGTCTTGTGGTGCTGGTGTAGGGTAGGGATAAGTCCTGTGGTTCTGGTGTAGGGTAGGATAGGTCTTGTGGTGCTGGGGTAGGGTAGGGATAGGTCTTGTGATGCTGGTGGTGGGGTAGGATAGGTCCTGTGGTGCTGGTGTTGGGGTAGGATAGGTCCTGTGGTGCTGGGGTAGGATAGGATAGGTCTTGCGGGATGGTATAGGGTAGGATAGGTCCTATGGTCTTAGTGCAGGGAGGGATAAAATACTCTAGTCCTAATATAGGGAAGGATAGATCCTGGGGGGTGCTGGCGTAAGGAAAGATAGGTCCCGGAATATTAGTGTAGTGAAGGATAGGTCCTAGGGGGTCTTAGTGTAGGGGTGAATAGGTCTTGGTGCCCCCACTCCCACTTCCTCCTGACGCTCTCAGAGTCTTAGGCATCATCTCTAACAAGTCACCCTTTCACACCTCTCCTGAGAGAACTTTGGCACTCCTGTACCACCATTTTGGCACTAAAATAGCACCATCATAACACCATAAGTCTACTTTATATTGAACCGATAATAGCACAGAAATTCATGCCCGTTTCTATATAAAGAATTGTCCTCCTCGTTAAATGGTGTGCAGTATTCTGAAATAATTATGCCAATGCATAATTATATCATGAATACTGTATATCATTTAAGTATAGATTGGTTTGAATGCAGAAATGAGTATTTTAAATACACAGTGGCCATTAAATTTGTTCCGTAAGGCTGGCTAATTATTAAAAATTATATTAGGGATAAATTTATTGAGGTTCAGGAATAAAATAAAATGCTGGTTTTGATAATAGGTTTTCATTGTAAATTTTTTTCATACATCTGGTTAATATATCTGGCAATTACATATGATCAGTACACGTGGCCTGGATCAGTACACCTGGTGCCAGACCTCTATATCTGACCTTCCACACCTGACCTCCCACACCTGACCTCCCACACCTGACTCACACCACCTGACCTTTAGCTCCGAGACGCACCTTGGCTACCGATGCTGTTTTCAAACACATCGCAGTTCCACAAATCATGGCTTGTGGAGCCATTTGTTTCTGGCTGAGAGAGAGAGAGAGAGAGAGAGAGAGAGAGAGAGAGAGAGAGAGAGAGAGAGAGAGAAGAGAGAGAGGGGGGGGGGGGTGACACACAAGAGATTAAGGGTTGTTAACCTCTCTACAACTGCAGAGCCCCAATGGATTGCCCAATCCTTGGGGCAATCCAATGTATCCACTCTCTCCTTTGGTAGAAATTCGGAGCCAACACCTGCTTCAACATCTTAGACACCTGTATGACTTTAAAAGCTGTTAATCGCTAGATTTATAGAAACGAACTACTAGAAACTGCCTAGAAACACAACAACTGTAAGAAAATCATAAAGATTTTATATAAAAAAAATCTTATTAATAACATTAATACTGTACTCACTTTAAGAACACCTAAAGTAATAATAATGTTTAGAGATCATGTTCCTTACCTCTAAGATCCTCTGCACTAGGGGAAAAAATAGTCTAAAACTACAGTGTAGGACAAATGATAAGGGAACATGTGTAGGTGTTAGGGAAGAGGAGATAAGAGAGAGAGAAGGAGGAGGTAAAGGAGAATTGAGAAGTAGAAGAAAGAAGATATAGCTAAGGGAGATCAAATGGGAGGAAATGGATGAGGTTGTGACGTGGTGATGTTAGGTAACATGTGCAGGGTAACACATGTTAGGTAACATGTGTAGGGTAACACATGTTAGGTAACATGTGCAGGGTAACACATGTTAGGTAACATGTGTAGGGTAACACATGTTAGGTAACATGTGTAAGGTAACACATGTTAGGTAACATGTGTAAGGTAACACATGTTAGGTAACATGTGCAGGGTAACACATGTTAGGTAACATGTGTAGGGTAACACATGTTAGGTAACATGTGTAGGGTAACACATGTTAGGTAACATGTGTAGGGTAACACATGTTAGGTAACATGTGTAGGGTAACACATGTTAGGTAACATGTTTAGGGTAACACATGTTAGGTAACATGTGTAGGGTAACACATGTTAGGTAACATGTGTAGGGTAACACATGTTAGGTAACATGTGTAGGGTAACACATGTTAGGTAACATGTGTAGGGTAACACATGTTAGGTAACATGTGTAGGGTAACACATGTTAGGTAACATGTGTAGGGTAACACATGTTAGGTAACATGTGTAGGGTAACACATGTTAGGTAACATGTGTAGGGTAACACATGTTAGGTAACATGTGTAGGGTAACACATGTTAGGTAACGTGTGTAGGGTAACATATGTTAGGTAACGTGCAGGAACATCCACATCTCCGGTGCTCCGTAACCAAGGCAACACCTGGGTGAAAAATACATTTTATTCGCTTTTTGTAGTGAAGAGAAAAAGTGAAAAGTGACAGCATTCATTTGTCCATGTATACGTCCTGCCCTCCACCGTCCATGTATACCTTCTGCCCTCCACCGTCCATGTATACCTTCTGCCCTCCACCGTCCATGTATACGGCCTGCCCTCCACCGTCCATGTATACCTTCTGTCCTCCAAATATTGACAATAATAAGGTAACTTATACATGGAAGAGCAGCTGACATCTAGAGGTTTCGAACTTACGTCCGAGAGGATTTCAATTTCCAACTAGAAGTTTCAAAATACCCGCAAAAAGGAGCAAGCAAGAATGTAATTCTTAGCAAGCTGCAAGACACCCCAAGTGGACGTCACCAGCTGCATGACACACCTGGTGGACGTCACCAGGTGCATGACACACCTGGTGAACGTCCCCAGCTGCATGACACACCTGGTGGACGTCCACCAGCTGCATGACACACATGGTGGACGTCCCCAGGTGCATGACACACCTGGTGGACGTCACCAGGTGCATGACACACCTGGTGGACGTTCCCAGGTGCATGACACACCTGGTGGACGTCCCCAGCTGCATGACACACCTGGTGGACGTCCCCAGCTGCATGACACACCTCGTGGACGTCCCCAGGTGCATGACACACCTGGTGGACGTCACCAGGTGCATGACACACCTGGTGGACGTTCCCAGGTGCATGACACACCTGGTGGACGTCCCCAGCTGCATGACACACCTGATGGACGTCCCCAGCTGCATGACACACCTCGTGGACGTCCCCAGCTGCATGACACACCTCGTGGACGTCCCCAGCTGCATGACACACCTGGTGAACGTCCCCAGCTGCATGACATACCTGGTGAACGTCCCCAGCTGCATGACACACCTGGTGAACGTCCCCAGCTGCAAGACACACCTGGTGAACGTCCCCAGCTCCATGACACACCTGATGAACGTCCCCAGCTGCATGACACACCGGGTGAACGTCCCCAGCTGCATGACACACCTGGTGAACGTCCCCAGCTGCATGACACACCTGGTGAACGTCCCCAGCTGCATGACACACCTGGTGGACGTCCCCAGCTGCATGACACACCTGGTGAACGTCCCAGCTGCATGACACACCTGGTGAACGTCCCCAGCTGCATGACACACCTGGTGAACGTCCCCAGCTGCATGACATACCTGGTGAACGTCCCCAGGTGCATGACACACCTGGTGAACGTCCCCAACTGCATGACACACCTGGTGGACGTCCCCAGCTGCATGACACACCTCGTGGACGTCCCCAGCTGCATGACACACCTGGTGGACGTCCCCAGCTGCATGACACACCTGATGGACGTCCACCAGCTGCATGACACACCTGGTGGACGTCCCCAGCTGCATGACACACCTGGTGGACGTCCCCAGCTGCATGACACATCTGGTGGACGTCCCCAGCTGCATGACACACTGGTGGACGTCCCCAGCTGCATGACACACCTGGTGGACGTCCCCAGCTGCATGACACACCTGGTGAACGTGCCCAGCTGCATGACACACCTGGTGGACGTCCCCAGCTGCATGACACACCTGGTGGACGTCCCCAGCTGCATGACACACCTGGTGGACGTCCCCCAGCTGCATGACACACCTGGTGGACGTCCCCAGCTGCATGACACACCTGGTGGACGTCCCCAGCTGCATGACACACCTGGTGGACGTCCCCAGCTGCATGACACACCTGGTGGACGTCCCCAGCTGCATGACACACCTGGTGGACGTCCCCAGCTGCATGACACACCTGGTGGACGTCCCCAGCTGCATGACACACCTGGTGGACGTCCCCAGCTGCATGACACACCTGGTGGACGTCCTCCAGCTGCATGACACACCTGGTGGACGTCCTCCAGCTGCATGACACACCTGGTGGACGTCCTCCAGCTGCATGACACACCTGGTGGACTCCCCAGCTGCATGACACACCTGATGGACGTCCTCCAGCTGCATGACACACTGGTGGACATCCTCCAGCTGCATGACACACCTGGTGGACGTCCCCAGCTGCATGACACACCTGGTGGACGTCCTCCAGCTGCATGACACACCTGGTGGACATCCTCCAGCTGCATGACACACCTGGTGGACATCCTCCAGCTGCATGACACACCTGATGGACGTCCTCCAGCTGCATGACACACCTGGTGGACTTCCCCAGCTGCATGACACACCTGGTGGACGTCCCCAGCTGCATGACACACCTGGTGGACGTCCTCCAGCTGCATGACACCTGGTGGACATCCTCCAGCTGCATGACACACCTGGTGGACGTCCCCAGCTGCATGACACACCTGGTGGACGTCTCCAGCTGCAAGAGACGACCTCATCACAGCCACACATTACACCACAGGTCCTATACATCAACAAACACATGCAGCTTCAACTTAAACTCATCAGTGTTCCAATCAGACACTAACACTGCCTGGCTGTTAGTAACCCGCAGTTCACGGGGCTATATAGTCATGTTGCTTAGCTGTTTATATTGATAATAACATTCCACTCTTCAGGCCGAATTGCTCACTCTCAGAATGACAATAATATTAATAATATTGACAAAATCCACTATTCATAAGGTGGGAGTTCACTCTGCCCGGGAGGGAGCCGGTCGGCCGAGCGGACAGCACGCTAGACTTGTCATCCTGTGGTCCTGGGTTCGATCCCAGGCGCCGGCGAGAAACATTGGGCAGAGTTTCTTTCACCCTATGCCCCTGTTACCTAGCAGTAAAATAGGTACCTGGGTGTTAGTCAGCTGTCACGGGTTGCTTCCTGGGGTGGAGGCCTGGTCGAGGACCGGGCCGCGGGACACTAAAAAAAGCCCCGAAATCATCTCAAGATAACCTCAAGATAACCTGCCCTTCCACCCGAGTGCTTGTGGATCGTAAACATTTGGACTGGCTTCAGTAGAGGGCCTCCAGAATTACTGTGATTTCTGTAGAATTCCGGTTGTATGAATTTTGGCAAGTCACGGTGGTCTAGTGGTAGAGTCAGCGCCTTGGCAATGCCGAGGTCGTGGGTTCGTGCCCACCTCATAGCCTTAGTGGATTTTCTCATCGATATTCTTCAATCTTCAAAATAGATTTTCAATCTCTTAAGAAAAGCAATATACACATATATCCAGTTGATTGACAGTTGACAGACGGGACCAAAGAGGCAAGCTCAATCCCCCCTCCCTCACGCACGGACAACTAGGTGAGTACAGCAAGGTGAGTACATTCATGCTGCTAAACTCTCATTCATTTGAACAAATCCACAAGGGCCGTGACGAGGGTTCGAACTTACGCCCGAGAGGATCACCAGACACTGCCTTAATCGACTGAGGCAGCCTCATTCATTTCTACACTCACGCACATACATTCCAATACACATACCTACACCCCCACACACTCAAGACTCTCCACACCAACACCATCGCGTCATAGAGACATTCACTGATAAACAAACGTCGAATCTGACTAAATAAACTCAAAAGTTCGTCAGAGGAAATAGCATTTCAAGTTATGCAAACTGTAGAAGGGGTTGGTAATGGAAAAGCTAATTGGTTTACACTATACCTGCGCTGCGACACGACGAGCAGGAAGGAATGATCACGCCAGAGTGAAGCTCGCGATATGAAACGAATCCAGCTCTGAAATTTATAGTACAGCCCTTGGCCTGTATAATCTATCACTGGTCTATTGTAGAACATGTACTATACCAGGCCTAGAATAGGCTAGGCTGTTGTCAAGAGTACAAAACTGGTATTTTTTGTGATACAGATCACTCTTGTACATATAATCTACAGTCGCTATATGTACGATTATTCGTAAGCAAAGTACAGCGAATAATTAGGGTCCAGGGGCCAGGTTCATGAAGCAGTTACGCAAGCACTTATGAACCTGTGCATCTTCCCTCAATCTTTGACGGCTTTGGTTATATTTATTAAACAGTTTACAAGCATGAAAACTTCACAATCAACTGTTGTTATTGTTATAACAGCCTCCTGGTGCTTCGAAGCCCATTAACTGTTAAATAATTGTAAACAAAGCCGCCAAAGTTTGAGAAAAGAGGTATAGGGTCGTAAGTGCTTGCGTAACTGCTTCGTGAATCTGGCCCCAGGTTCGTAAGTGCTTGCGTAACTGCTTCGTGAATCATGCCCCAGGTTCGTAAGTGCTTGCGTAACTGCTTCGTGAATCATGCCCCAGGTTCGTAAGTGCTTGCGTAACTGCTTCGTGAATCTGGCCCCTGGTATATATTAGTTCAGTGCCATTTATTATGTAATCGAGTGGAGGTGATGCCATGTTGAATCCACTTATTATTGCAACGCTCGAACCTCCAGTTGAAGCAGCAACTCGCGCAGCGCCTCCGACCCTCCAAGATCTCGGACCAAAAGGCTCTGATCAAACTGGACTTTAAAAATGCTTTTAACATGGTCAGAAGAGAGGCACTGCTCTGTGCTGTACACCATTTCCCGCCTCTTTACCCATTCACTCTATCATGCTAGAGTCATGAATCAAATTTGCTCTTTGGCAAAGACGAGATGAGATCAAGGTAAATTTTTTTTAATTTTGCCCCGAGGGGCGAGTTTATTGGGCAGCGCCACTCATCTTGTGAGTGGACATACCGCCATAGCAGCATGTACAACACTCCCCAATAGGAAGAAAACCCGCTGGGTTGTTCATCCTGTTCACTTGTACCCAGACACAGCTGGGACTTGCTTAACTGTCTCAAGTGAACAGCTCCTCAAACAAGAAGATTAACATCTATCAACCCTTAAAAGCTTGCGTTATCTTGCGGGTGCAAAATGGGGGAATCTTTTAAGAACAGTATCAATATTTGACAAATAGTGTTTTCCTAACTCAAACAATGTGGGGTTTATTATTCTACACATATTCCTAATGTCTCTCAGGTGTTCACATTCACGTAGATAGTGGTCAAGGCGGTGTCCGTCACTCTCACCACAGATTCTACAACTTCGCTGATCAACTGTTGCTTCCATTCCATATCTCCATGGATATTTGTATCCAAGACGGATTCTCGCTATTAGGGTGTTCAGCAAGGTGATGTTCTAGAGCCTCTTCTTACCTGCTTAGTTCTTAAATCCCCGCAAGTTTGTCCAGCGAGTTCAGTATCTGGTTCTTGGATGATGGAACTATAGCTGGCTCCTTAGATCTCCTCTTGAAGAACATTAGAAACATAAAGAAGCAAGGGGGAAACTTGGGTCTCTTCCTGAACCCCTCCAAATGTGGAGTAGTCGCCTGAGATTGAGATTGAAACATCATAGAGATTGAGTTGGTTCGAGTTCTTGTAATCAGGTCCACAAACAGGAGTCTCCTCAGAGCTTCTTTCGGGCTTCTGGCTATTAACGAGATCCTTGGAAAGAAAATCTCGGACCTAAAGAGGATGGGATATAGGATTGGTGACATTGACGCTCCTGATGCATTTTATCTTCTAGATGACTATCCCTTCCAAGGCCAGCTTAGTTTTTGAGCTGTGCCCCCATCTTACAACAGCCCAAAGCTTGAAGAGTATGATATCCTTCTGAAGACCAAGCTAGAAAAAGTTCTCAACCTTTCCCTCAACAACTGTCGGTGGAAACAAGGCACTCTTTCAGTCAAACTCTGTGGTCTTGGTGTCCGCACTGCCACCCAAATTCTACCAAATAATTTGGGTGACTCAACGGGGATACATGACCGCCATTGCAGAGAATGGAGTACAGAATGGGGTACCGTGGCAGACCCAGCACCCAGACCAACCCTTGTGGAAGCCAATAAACAATTCAGCTGGGACATCTCAATTGTAGAGGAAGAAGACACAGCTTTACTGGAGGAAATAAGAATCCACAGTGACCCCCACTCGTCTCATAGCTGTGCAAGCTCCCTTTGTAGGGGATTTCTGTTTGGCAGTCCCTATGTCTGCAACAGGCACACACCTTGATCCACAGCAACTCTGTCTTACAGTCGCCCTCCCCCTTGCTGCTTCAATTCAGTCTGTATATAGGTGTGTTTGCAGTATGGCAGCTGCAAATGAATATGGTTTGCATGCCTTACACTGCAGAAATTTAGGGGAGGTTGGCACACAGGACGTGATGAAGTCAATGGATGTCATTAAGAGGAGCCTCGCCTCTGCTCAGTGTCTAGCAGAGAGAGAACCTTATAAATGTACCATAATTCTACCAAATTTCAAGATAATATAAATGAAGTAGCAGCATCCATTGCATCTTCAATGTTTCTATCAATACCAGTTACAAATGCCACATTCTTGACGACAACAACAACACATACCAACATCCACAGCAATATCCCCAACAACAACTTGTCCTCTCTGGGAAATACCGATGTTCTTTGAAATATTAACACTCTCCATATGAAGTCATTAAATTTGCCTCAACTCACCGTAGTGGCCAAGTGGACCCCGGACAGGTGGACCCGGACACGTGGACTCCGGACAGGTGGACCCCGGACAGGTGGACCCCGGACACGTGGACCCTGGACAGGTGGACCCCGGACAGGTGGACCCCGGACAGGTGGACCCCGGACAGGTGGACTCCCGGACAGGTGCAGGGTGACGCTGGTTGCTCATTTCACCCGGCCTGACACATCTCAATGCTTTATGAATAGTACTAATGAACGGAACTATCTAACCGGAATGGGGGTCGTCCTGTTGCTGTGGGAGGCCAGAGAGAGAGAGAGAGAGATGAAATTAATGAATTTCACGTTCTATAATTTTGTCTGAAAATCAGTGAAATACATATCGGAATCCATTGCAAGTAACTGGGCAGTTCTTGCATGTTTATATGCACCTGAAGTTCAGTTTAAAGGGAATATTGATATGCAATAGAGCGCCGGAACTTTCGTCAGGGATCTAAGGGCTTTCTTTATGGTGCTCATCAAGGAGAGCTCTCAGGCGTGTGTACGTTATACTTTTATTACATTATCAGACATTGGAACACCTGGTCTCCCTGTGGGCGGTGTCGACTAGTTAGACCAGACCATTAAATTCCTAATTTGTCATTACATGTACCAGGGAGAATACATGTGTGTGTGTGTGTGTGTGTGTGTGTGTGTGTGTGTGTGTGTGTGTGTGTGTGTGTGTGTGTGTGTGTGTGCGTGTGTGTACTCACCTAATTGTACTCACCTAATTGTGCTTGCGGGGTTGAGCTCTGGCTCTTTGGTCCCGCCTCTCAACCGTCAATCAACAGGTGTACAGGTTCCTGAGCCTATTGGGCTCTATCATATCTACACTTGAAACTGTGTATGGAGTCAGCCTCTACCACATTACTTCCTAATGCATTTCATTTGTCAACCACTCTGACACTAAAAAAGTTCTTTCTAATATCTATGTGGCTCATTTGGGCACTCAGTTTCCACCTGTGTCCCCTTGTGCGTGTGCCCCTTGTGTTAAATAGCCTGTCTTTATCTACCCTATCAATTCCCTTGAAAATCTTGAATGTGGTGATCATGTCCCCCCCTAACTCTTCTGTCTTCCAACGAAGTGAGGTTTAATTCCTGTAGTATTTCCTCTTAGCTCATACCTCTCAGCTCGGGTACTAGTCTGGTGGCAAACCTTTCAACCTTTTCCAGTTTAGTCTTATCCTTGACTAGATATGGACTCCAAATTGGAGCCGCATACTCCAGGATTGGTCTGCCATCCAGGATTGGTCTGTGTACTCACCTAGTTGTACTCACCTAGTTGTGCTTGCGGGGGTTGAGCTCTGGCTCTTTGGTCCCGCCTCTCAACCGTCAATCAACAGGTGTACAGTTTCCTGAGCCTAATGGGCTCTATCATATCTACATTTGAAACTGTGTATGGAGTCAGCCTCCACCACATCGCTTCCTAATGCATTCCATTTGTCAATCACTCTGACACTAAAAAAGTTCTTTCTAATATCTCTGTGGCTCATTTGGGCACTCAGCTTCCACCTGTGTCCCCTAGTGCGTGTGCCCCTTGTGTTAAACAGCCTGTCTTTATCAACCCTGTCGATTCCCCTGAGAATCTTGAATGTGGTGATCATGTCCCCCCTAACTCTTCTGTCTTCCAACGAAGTGAGGTTTAATTCCTGCAGTCGCTCCTCGTAGCTCATACCTCTCAGCTCGGGTACTAGTCTGGTGGCAAACCTTTGAACCTTTTCCAGTTTAGTCTTATGCTTGACTAGATAGGGACTCCATGCTGGAGCCGCATACTCCAGGATTGGTCTGACATATGTGGTATATAATGTTCTGAAAGATTCCTTACACAAGTTTCTAAAGGCCGTTCTTATGTTAGCCAACCTGGCATATGCTGCTGATGTTATCCTCTTGATATGAGCTTCAGGGGACAGGTCTGGCGTGATATCAACCCCCAGGTCTTTCTCTCTCTCTGACTCTTGAAGTATTTCATCTCCCAAATGATACCTTGTATCTGGTCTCCTGCTTCCTACCCCTATCTTCATTACATTACATTTGCTTGGGTTAAACTCTAACAGCCATTTGTTCGACCATTCCTGCAGCTTGTCCAGGTCTTCTTGAAGTCTCAAGCTGTCCTCCTCTGTCTTAATCCTTCTCATAATTTTGGCGTCGTCAGCAAACATTGAGAGGAATGAGTCTATACCCTCTGGGAGATCGTTTACGTATATCGTGTGTGTGTGCGTGTGTGTGTATGTATGTGTGTGTGTGTGTTAGGTATTGCTTTTCTTTCATATAGATGGCGTAATGTCATTCCGCTTTGGGTTGTTAATACCTTCCGAGCGAGAGTTCAATTACCAGACGCCAGGATGAGAGCGCCGGCCCCGCACAGCCTCGCTGGTAAAAATCATTACATAGCCAATTTCTCTGAGCTGATGGTTCTGGTGATTGGGATGTCTCTCTGCCTAGCCTGGAGCTACACAGGACGACATCTTAACAAGGGAGAACCATTACCACCAGTGCCTCAGCCACTTTCTTGGTGGTTTCTGAAAATTTCTATTTCTGTATAGGACTGTTATGTAAGGGCTGGGGACTAGGAATATTTTCTTTCTTCGTGTTTAAGGAGCAAAAACACTTAAGATATTCCA
>WNGS01002492.1:0-21419 GCA_020271785.1 Procambarus virginalis
CCCACAACCAAACAACCTGATCGTCAAGGGACATATCCAGGTAAGCACCTCTGTGGTGGATAACCGATTTTGAACATTTCCCAGTAAGGTTCAAGAGAGTGATGAAGGTTCTCCTCCTGTTATGGTGACCACCCGTGCTCAAGCTGCACGTCCACAGCCAGCCGACTCTACTGCTACCGCTGTCCCTCAGGACCCTTCGAAACTACCCCCTAACCTGACCGCGGTGGAGTTCCGTAAGTTACAGAGAGATGATCTTACATTGACACCATTATTCTTTCAGGCTGAAACCCAATCCGACAGTGTTCCTGGGTTCTTTATGGAGAACGAAATACTCTATCGCAGGTATAGACCCAGTAAACTGAAGGACGAGGACGATTGGGCAAACGTTGAACAACTAGTGATTCCCACCAGCCTGCGGCCCACGATTCTACACCTGGCCCACGGCGCTTTGTCACACTATGGGTTCAACAAGACTTACCATGGAATTCGACAAGACTACTACTGGCCAGGTATGGTAAACGACATCAAAAAGTATGTCAATTATGCCACGTGTGTCAGTTAGCGGGAAACCGAACGTTTCCATTCCCAGAGCACCACTGATACCCATCCAGGTGCCTGAGGAACCGTTCCACAAGCTCATTATCGACTGCGTTGGTCCTTTGCCTCGGACCAGTGCAGGCAACGCTTATATCTTAACCATCCTGTGTCCTACCACCAGATTTCCGATAGCAGTTCCAGTAAAAATATTACAGCTGCTACAGTGGTGAAGAATCTACTGAAAATCTTCACCCAGTATGGATTTCCGAGGGAGATTCAGAGCGACTGTGGTACCAACTTCACCAGTGATCTCTTCAAACGGACTCTGGAGGAGTTCAACATCAAACAGGTACTGTCCAGCCCTATCATCCTGCTTCACAGGGTTCTCTCGAGCGTAGTCATCAAACCATCAAGGCACTCTTAAAAAAGTTCTGTAATGAGACCTCAAAGGATTGGGATAGGCAAATTGATCTCATCATGTGTATTT
Source organism: Procambarus virginalis (assembly GCA_020271785.1). Lineage (NCBI taxonomy): Eukaryota > Metazoa > Arthropoda > Malacostraca > Decapoda > Cambaridae > Procambarus > Procambarus virginalis. The sequence continues at coordinate 1,025 of WNGS01002492.1, forward strand.
TCAGAAGTCTTCCCAACGAGTCACTAGGAGTATCTCCTTATGAGATGCTCTACGGACGTAAGTGCCGTACACCTCTCAAGGCTTTCAAGGATTCTCTACGTGATGACACCTTCAGTGAGCATCAGAGTGTGCCCCAGTATCTCCAAAATCTCCGACACATTCTAGAGAGGGTCCATTCCTTTGCTAGCAACAACCTACAGAAAGCCAGGAGAGGATGAAGACTCGTTACGACCAGCACTGCAAAGTAAGGAAGTTTACACCAGGAGACTTAGTGCTTGCCTATTTCCCTATCCCAGGTTCTCCTTACAGAACAGGTTCTCAGGACCCTACCGTGTTAAGGAGTGCCGGAACAACTTCAACTACGTTCTCGAGACCCCGATAGGCGGCGGAAGACCCAGCTGTGCCACATTAATTTACTCAAGCCCTACCATGGGGTTCCTCCCACTGTGTTAACCAATTTCACCTCATTTACAGGTCCATACAGCCACAGTGAGACCTTCCCTGCTTCTCCTTCCGAGAGCACTGACACTGAGACAGCGCTCTCTAACTCGGAAATCCTTACTAACCTTCAACATCATTTTCAGGACGATAATAGTGCTCCACTAATCAAACTCGTCAGAGAATATCAAGAGTTGTTTCGAGATGACCCCAAGAGTGTACTGTAACTCGGCACGACATCCAACTGCTACCTGACACCCAGCCGATTCGCCAACCATTCTACCGAATCAGCCCGAGCAAAACGGAAGTCATGCGGGCTGAGGTACAGTATCTCTTGGACCATGGACTGGCTACCCCCTGTGAGTCCCCCTGGGCCTCACCATGCATCCTGGTACCCAACCTCACGGCAAAATCCGTCTGTGTACGGATTATAGGAAGTTGAACCAGGTCACAGTGAAGGACGCCTACCCAATACCCAGGGTAGACGACATTTGGATGCCATTGGTAATGCCCGCTACCTGTCTCAGGTAGACCTACTAAAGGGCTACTACCAGGTGAGTTTAACGGAGCGAGCTAAGGTACTGTCCGCCTTTATAACCCCGTTTGGTCTCTACAGGTACAATCGCCTTCCTTTGGACTCTGCAATGCCCCAGCCACCTTTCAGAGAGCTGTCAACCGCGTCATCCAGGGCTTGGAAAACACCTATGCCTATTTGGACGACATTGTGGTAGCATCCAACACCTGGAGCGAACACCTGCTCCAGCTACAACGATTGTTCTACAAGCTCCTGAAAGCCGGCCTCACCATCAATTGGGCAAGTCCACCTTCGCGAAAGGTAAAGTGCGGTACCTGGGTCATGTTATAGGGAGTGGCAACCTGGCTCCGTTAAACATTCACATTCAAGCAATCCAACAGTATCCACAGCCTACTACCAGGAAGCAGCTCCTGCGCTTCCTTGGTCTTGCTTCCTATTACCGTAGGTTTGTGAAGAATTTAGCACTGTTGCAACCCCATTAATCACCTTAACCAGTCCCAAGCAACGGTATAATTGGACCAGAGAGCAAACCGTTGCATTCGAACAACTCAAATTCCTCCTCTGTTCTAATCCCATTCTCGCCTCACCAGATATCAAGAAGCCTTTCATCCTCCATGTCGACGCCAGTGGTACCGGCATCGGAAGTGTCTTAATGCAGCAGCGAGGCGAGGAGGTTCTACCTGTCAGCTACTACAGTTGCAAGTTGAAGCCTCATCAGAAGAACTACAGTACTATAGAGAAGGAACTCCTGTCCATCGTCCTGAGCTTACAACACTTTGCACCATATCTGCACGGTGCTAGGTCCACTACCATCTATTCGGACCACAACCCTCTGAGATTTTTACATCAAGCCCAATTTAATAACCAACGTCTGCTGCGATGGGCTTTATATCTTCAAGGCTTCAACTTAAAGATCTGCTACATCAAGGGGCCTGATAACATCATCGCTGATGCCCTCTCCAGAGTGCATGAGGTAGAGGCAGCTCCACCTCCCACTCTACCTCCAGTGGACGTGATTCACCCGAAACGGCAGGCTTCGGGGGAGAGTTGTGACGATAATCTCTTATCAGAGATTTAGCCTGCTATTTCTGCGAATCACTCCTGTCCTCATCAATATACAAGATACGTTTTGTAGTGGCTAAACGTATATGATAGCCACACGTACCAGCAACTCCTCCTCCCCCCACTCCAGCACCTGGTCGACGCGCCGAACCCTTCCACTGCCTAACTAGCGACTTGCGACCATCCAGCTTCCTCATTGGCCGCCAACCAACACTCCACTCCGGCTCCCCGCCAATCACAAGACCTCACCAGTTATTGTTGGAGTCCCTTGCGTTTCTGCCAGCCAGAATATTGTGTGCTCGCAAACTGTGAACTCCTAAGTGACTCACCTTGTGTGGTCAAATAGAGGTTATAGTTAGTGCATATATTCCAGCATTCATATTTTACTTACTTTTGTATGTCAATTCTCCTTCATTAACGTAATCTATTTCATGTTTATATTGTTTATTATTTTTACCAGTAAGCCAAGATTTTGTATTTGTTTCAATTTGTGTTTTTTTTATTGTTATTAAAATCCAATTTTTATTATTGTCTTTCGTAATTCCAACCTTACCACAGATTACCAATCACGCAGTCATCCTTTTTTTTTCTCTTTTTTTTCCTTTTCTTTTTATATATTATATGTGGTCCAGCACTGACACCTGCTAGTTGGAAGACTGCCGACCACCATTTCCAACTCGTTACCGTCACACTTCTTTGAATTTACTCGCATAATAAGAAAGTTTTACTGTTCTTATTATACTGGTAAGCATTGATGAGTATCTCTTAACTACTTCCTTTGTAACTAGGCCAATCCTAAGTTTTTTCCGTATTCATGTTTCTTGTTGATTGTTTTGAATAAGCCACTTGTGAGCCAAGGATTATTTATTCTTTTGTCATTTACTGCTTGGTAAGGAGGGGACAATGAGTGTGTAGGGGCTTAGAGTTTTGGAAAGGAAGAGGTTAGCTAATGATTTATATCCTCTGAATTATTGAATTCAGATTCACAATTAATATTGTGGAATGCATTTGTGAGATTGCCTATTGCTCCTTCACTGTGTAGCCTGAAGGTAAGTTTCTTACTTTGTGGTGGTATTATGTCCATATTGCTATGAGGAAGGTAGGATAGTGGTCGTTGTTCTGTCAATGATTATACCAGATGCAAAGGGGAGCTTTATGTTAGTCCATAAGTGATCCAAGGTAATAGCAGATGTTTGGTGATTCGGGTGGGCTTGATGATTGTGGGGATTAGCATAAAGGAGTTCATGCTGTTGAGGAAATAATCGACTTGGGGTTATTTTGTTGACAAAGGTCAATAACGAAGTCTTCTCCTAGAATGATATGATTTTTGTTGAAATTGTTGTTTATGATAAGATTCTTTAGGTTATCTGAGAATGAAGATATGTTAGTATTGGAAAATCTATAGATGGCTCCAATAGTCAAGGAGGATTTTAGAGGTTTAATCGAGAACTGAGCAAGGTATATTCACAATAGTCGTCTCTATCATTAATGACACAATTGCAGATGAAGGTGTCTTGGTAATATATATATATATATATATATAGCTGCGCCACCTCCTTTTTTATTTGGCCTACAGTTGTGAATGGCTTTATAACAAGCTACATTGTAGAGTTGGGTATAGTCTTTACTTAGACAAGGTTTCTGTTAAAATAATGAACGATAGTTTAGTACCTAGTTCTGTGAGCAGTGCATTTATATCATCAAAATGTTTACCAAGTGATCTGACATTTTGGTTAAAACTGATAAGCAAATGTTGTTTTGGATTTTTTTTGTAAAGTTTTCTATGTAATACCTGCAGTAGTAGTGATCAATATGCTGGTTATTGTAGGCTTGTTGCAGCAGATTTAGTTCAGTATCAATATCAGCTTGCATGTAGATGCAATGGGGTCAAGATACAATAAGACAAACAATTACAGAACAGTTAAAGTATAAATCTGCTGTCAATATAAAGTAACTATAATAAAAATACAACAATAAATGCAAAATCACATATAATAGAAACAATTAGAAGTAAAATAAAGATCACTGTAGATAGACAAGAAGGGTTCAGAAGTTAGGTAAAAAAAAAGAAAAAAAAGAATCAATAAGATGGACAAGAATATGTACAATAAGAATAATAAGAATATGAATAATAATCATAAAGTAATATAATCTTAATGTTAACTAACTATAAACTAAACTATGACACGACCATCAGTGTCTCTAGCGTAAATTACCACCCTCACTCAACAGTCTTTAGAATGATGGTACAATAAACCCTCATCATGAGAGAGAAGTGCTGTACACCCCCCCCCACTCTTCACCCCACTTCGTACTGTGCAGTTGTACACGCACACACGTTCACATACACACCTGTGCGGCTGTATATGCAGGCAGGTACACATACACACATGTGTGAGGAATGCCTCCTCACCTCCTTTTGACCTCGATATAACGAACCACTACTTGTTCCACAAAGCCGCCTACAGATGTCCTAAGTACTTCTAACTCATTCGCTGTGTTAGATGACAAGTGCTGTAAAGAGCCTGCAGTTCACTTGAAAGGGAAGGCAACGAAGGGAGCGCAGGCCCCTCAAGGTGCTCAGAAATTAAAAGAAGTACCAAAGCGAATTTTGGTTGTGGGAGATTCGCAGGTGAGGTATTTGGATAGAACTTGTTTGTGCCCGAGATAGGGGGAACAAGTTAAGGGTTTGCTATCCTGAGCTGGAATTGGTGACATTGTTAACAACATGAATGATATTATGGCTGGAAATGGGAACAAACCCATTATTTGTATCATTGCAGGTGGAAATGATGTTGGACGAGTTAGGAGTGAGGCACTGATACAGAGGTTTAAGACAGCCATAGAATTAGTTAGGAGCAAGGGAAGTATCCCGATTATATGTGGCATTCTTCCAAGAAAGGGAAGTGGGAAATGAATGATAGTCGAGGGCACTTGGTGTGAATTGCCGACTGGACAAATATTGCAAATCAAATGCAATATCCTTCGTAGATAACTGAGAACACTTCTATGGAAGAATTGACATGTATGCTCGGAATGGAGTTCATCTATCTATGGCTGGGGTTGTTGCTGTTGCGAGCTCGTTGGAACCTGGGGTTGGAGGCGTTTGTTTGGATTTAATCTATTAGTAGATAGTGGTATGGGAATTGACATGGAGAAAAGTGGTAATAAAAGTATGTTTCTGTAGGGAGAAACAAATTGGCAAACTGATCAGGGAAAGAGAAGGGGCCTCAAAAATAACGATTCACTTAGGGTATATTACACGAACAGTAGGAATCTAAGAAACAAAATAAACGCTTTAACTGCTCTTGTTTGCACATAAAAAATAGATATTATTGAACTTACTGGAACATGGAAGACTGCAGAATATAGAGATCTATTAGATGAATATCAAATAAACGGATTTAAACTATTTCACACAAATAGTATATTAGACGAGGAGGGGGAAGTAGCCATATGTGTAAGGGAAAATTGAAATGTAGTCTCAAAGAGGGAATCAAAAACTGAGCCACACACAGAAATTATCTGGATAGAATTAAACGAAAAAGCTAAAAATCTTATAATAGGAGTTATATACAGGCCACCAATGGAGCAAAGCATCTATGGGATGAAATATCTAGAGGATCTAGGTCAAACAGTATTTGGGTCATGGGTGAATTTAATTTAGTGGAATTAACTGGATTAACAGAACAGGGAATAATGAAGCAGAAGATTTTCTAGAATTAATTGACGATTGCTTTCTTAAGTAACACATAAGGAAAAAATGCGGGAAAATAATATTTTAGACTTAGTGTTAACTAACAGAGAATCACCAATTAATGAAATCGAAATAGGGAGTGAGCTAGGAAACAGTGATCACAAAGAAATTAGATTTAGTAAGAATGGAATAGATATGTTAGGAAAAATTCTGTTAGAGTGCCAGAGTTACGAAAAGCTGATTTTAATGGTCTAAGCCATTTTGGGGTTAATAGATTGGAAAGTTCTGGGCATGGGGGGGTGGGCGGTCCTGGAGCGAGACGTGACCCAGCAATGGGTGATGTTAAAAAGAGATTTCGATGTGGATTCAAATATAACTGCTTAAAAAATATTCTGAGCAAATCACAGGATGGTAGTATACCATACAAATTGAATTTTTCAAATAATAATGCCCCGAAATGGCTAACAAAGGATTAAAGAACCTTATAGGTAGAAAGAGAGCTGGTACAAAAGATTAAGACTGGGGGAAGTCAGTTAAGAACAAGAATTCGTACAACCGGTTAGAAATATTTAAATAGTGATAATGAGGGCAAAAACTATGAAGCTTGTATAGCAGGGCAAGCAAAGACAAATCCTAAAGATTTTTTTCAGTTATATCGAACAAAGATTTGGGAAAGTATAGGTTCGTTAAAAACTGAGACAGATCAGGTAACTGATAATGACACAGAGATGAGTAATATTTTTAATTAATATTTTATCTCTGTATTTACTAAAGAGGAACTTAACATTATGCCTTCAGTCAAACAAGTCTATGTGGGTGGGGACGTGGACAGATTGACTAGTTCAGAAGTTATCAGGGAGGATGTTATTAAACAAAAATTGAAACTCAAGCCAAACAAATCCCCGGGGCCAGACGAAGTGTTTGCCAGGGTGCTTAAGGAACGCAAAGAGGAGCTTTGCGGGCCATTGTCTACCATATTTAAAATCATTAGAGTCAGGCAGAGTGTCAGAGTCGTGGAAGGTTGTTAATGTGGTTCCAATTTTCAAGAAAAGGAGATAGATCACTTGTGTCAAACTATTGGCCAATTAGCTTAACCCTTATTGTGGGAAAGTTACTTGAATAGATAACTGCAAATACCATTCGCCTTCATCTTGGAAAACATAAATTAATAAAAGATTCACAGCATGATTTTACAAATGGCCGTTCATGTTTAGCAAATTTACTATTATTTTATTCTAGCATAATTGAGGCAGTTGATAGTGGTAAGGTTTATGATGTTGTGTACCTTGACTTTAGCAAAGCTTTTGACACAGTGCCATATGAAAGACTGATTAAAAAGTTAGAGGCTCACGGTATTGGGGGAACTATGTAAAGTTGGATTAGGGCATGGCTATACCAAAAGAAACAAAGAGTTAGTATAAATGGGGTTAAGTCAGACTGGGAAAATGTTGTAAGTGGAGTGCCTCAAGGCTCTGTCCTGGGACCTCTGTTATTTATAATACATAAATGATTTAGATTCAGGTTTGAGTAGCAATATTTGCAAATTTGCCGACGATACAAAAATCGGGAGGTAAATAAACACGGAAAAAGACTCACTATCACTTCCAGACGATCTAAATAGGGTTTTGGAATGGTCAAAAAATTGGCAGATGCAGTTTAATGTCGACAAATGTAAGATTTTGAGGCTAGGTAATGATGACATAGTTACAAGATACGAGCTAGATAGTGTTGAGATTGTGAAGTTTAGACTGCGAAAGGGATCTGGGAGTTATGATTAGTAAGATTTTAAAACAAAAAATCAGTGCATAAATGTTCATAATAAGGCAAATACGACACTGGAATTTATTAATTGAAGCGTTACTAATAAGACACCTGTGTATGTACTTCAGCTATTTCTTGCTTTGGTTAGGCCCCATTTAGATTATGCAGTTCAGTTTTGGTCGCCGTACTATAGAATGAATATAAATTCACTAGAACTCGTCCAGCGTAGGATGACAAAGTTAATCCCGCAAATTAGAAACCTGTCATATGAAGCAAGATTAACTAAGCTTAAATTGCATTCACTGGAAAGGTGAAGAGTTATGGGTAACATGACTGAGGTGTACAAGTGAATGAATGAACATAACAAAGGGGATATTGATAGTAGTTTAAAAGTATCAACACAGGATTGAACTCGAAACAATGGGAATAAATTGGATAGTTTAGATTTGAAAGATCTGGGTAAATACTTGTTCGGTAAGAGGGGTGTTGATTTGTGGAAGCAACTACCGCGTAACGTAGTGGAGGTGGGTCCCTTGATTGATTCAAGCATGGATTGGACATGTATATGAATAGGATTGGTGGTTATAAACAGGAGCTGCCTCGTATGGCTTAACAGGCCTTCGATCTGCAGTTACCTTTATTCTTATGTTCACTATCATCAAAGCTTTTCACACTGCTTTTTGGGACCTTTCACAGTCGATTGTCACCAAAGATCCTTCACTACTTGACTGGCAATACCTTCTTCTGAGACTCCACGAGACATTTGAATTTTTCCATTGTGAATCAAGATACGCTACGAGAGTACACTGTTCCTCTTGGCCGGTTACTCGAGATTTCGCCTGTCTATTCCTGTGAAATCACACATGTTTCTCTTCTACAGGTGTTTCACACTGCTAGTATTTGACATACAACACCGGTGGTCTTATTCTTGTCCTCGAACCGTTGCTGGCGTCTAATTAATCTTCCAATACGATGTATAATCCATTTGCACCACGAAAGTTAGGCAGTGATTTGGATTTGGCATGTTTTTTGGCGACAAAGAATATGGTGCCTCCAGACTTTGGTGAAACTTGGTTGCCCAGAGCTCTGGGCTAACATGGTTTCCACAACAGGATCTGGAGTTCGAATGCCTGTCCTGGACTACTCGAGCGTCCTCCAGGATTCCGTGACGTCATCACCTGTTGACCATTCACAGCCCCTAGGCCTTCCCACGCTTTCCTGTGAAGTCTTTTGATTGGCAGCGGCACGTGGATACCCCGTGATGTCATGGCTATTGTTCCACAGCGTCCCGCTTGAGGGCCAAAGGGAGATGAGGAGGCCTTGTGGTCACAAAAAACAAACGGTCCTTGTGATGTGAGGTCTCTCTTCTTACCCCCACCACACTCTGTAGCCATCTGGATACCCCATGGATACTGGTACCTCAGGCCGGGTCTTGGAGCTGTTGCGACTCCATTGCAACAGATCCAGATGACCCTGGTCAAAACTAAAGCTCTTTTTGGACTCTTCGTGTGAACGAGTCCAATAACATCCAGCTTGACACATACTTTAGATTCAGATTTAGATGTTGCAGGCAATAAATTTGTGCTCTGAGAGATCCAACTCTCACATTAATATTAACAATAAAAATTATTAGTTCCTTGGCCTTAAGAGACAAGAGACTAAACTTCAGCACCCACATTCAACACAGCCAAAAAACGTCTAAAAAAACTGTCGGTATACTTTCTATAATCAGATATTAGGTTCCCCACTCTGCTCTCCTTTTACTTTACTACTCGCTACTCTATCCCAATCTGTATTATTTATTTATTATTTGTTTATTAATTTATATACAAGAAGGCACATTGGGTTTGTGAGTGTACATAACACTGGTGCTCCTACATTCTTGCAAAGCCACTAACATGCATAGCGTTTCGGGCGGGTCCTTAATCTAACAGATAAGGTAAGATGAATAGCAATATTGTAGCAAAATTTGAGTTCAACATAATAACTACTATGTAAATTGACAGAGGTGAAGATATACGTCTTAAGTACTAATATTGGGGAAGTGGGTAGCACAAGATACAGTGTGAGTCCGAAGAACAAGGTAGGAAACTATGAGGATGAAATTAGGAACATTTTGATTTTACTTATGAATAAAGCATAGGATGGAATTTTGTTTAATCCATTAGGAAATAAGTTCAATAAACTTGGTGCTTTTAGTTGCATGGAGTGTTTGCACAGATTTAGTTTGACTCAAAGAATATCAAAGATATATTTATTCCTGGTGTGGTGCTGATGGGTTGTATTGCATCTACCAAAGAGAAGGTTCAGATCAGGATTAGCGTTTAGGAATAAGGTTATGTACATGTAAATAGCACAAGAGAAAGTGAGGAGTAAGTGTATGTTTAGCATGATTAGGGACCTAAACAGAAGGGCTGAATGTTGCCTGAAAACAAAGTTTGGTATAGTTCTGATAGTAGATTTTTGCTGGGTGCTGATGGGCTTTAGGTAATTTTCAGTGGTTGAACCCCCATGCACAGATACCGAATATAAGATAGGAATAGATTTGCGAGTAGTATAATGAGAGGAAAGCAGAGTGGTGAGGCAAAGTAGAGATTTCACTCCACCAGAAATCTCTAGTGGAGTGCACTAGAGGTTTGTTGAATGACAGAGCTATGAGTGGTGCAAGGGCATGAGCGGCACTCTTATATATCATAGATGGTATTACACTAATGTTCCCAGCTTTGGTTTTACATGAGTGAATTATGGATATAATGTCTGTCAGGCTGACTGGTAAAAGGAGATGAGAGTTTGGATAGCTGTAACTGTCATAAGTCAAGCCTGGTCCAGGGCCGGGCTTGGGGGAGTAGAACTCTAAAAACCCCATCTAGGTACAATCCCAAAACATAATATCTAATTTTAAAGAGTATCTAAAGTACTAGAGAGTATTTAGAGAGTATCGTGTAAAGGGAGGTGCTTGGTAAGACCAGTAGTGAGAGGGAGGTGTAGAGAGGGAGAAATAGTTTTTGAGACTCGTTTCAAAGTCTAAAGGTATATGCTTGATTGAGTGGTACTTTTGACTATGTGTTGTATGTGGGTGCTGAAGTTCAATCTCTTGTCAATGTATAGGCCGAGGAACTTTCCCTCATTTTTATGGGAAATGTTAACATTGTCTATCCGAAGTTAAATTTGGTTTGATGATTTACTTCCAAATAAAATGTAATAGGTATTTTTTATGTTTAGTGTGAGTGTATTGGTTGACATCCATGAGTGGACGTCTTTTCATTCGTTATTTACAACATTATCTAGTGTGTGGAGGTTGAGGTCTGAAGAGATGAATGTAGTATCGTCAGCAAATAGTATAGGTTTAAGAATGTTAGAAACATTTGGCAAATCATTGATGTATGTAAGAAATAGGAGAGGTCCTAAGATGCTGCCCTGTAGCACTCCTACTGTTAATGGTAATGGGGCGAGGTTATGTCATTGATGCTTACATTTTGATGTCTGTCAAAAAAATTAGCTCGAATATATTTTAGGGTAAGGCCTCGGATTTTATAGTGGTAAAGTTTAAGTAAGAGGTAGTTATGGTTTACAGTATCAAAGGCCTTTCTCATGTCAATGAAGTGGCCATTTTTGTCAAGGGCTGAGTAGATTATATCAAGCAAACTAATAATGGAATCATTGGTACTCTTTTGGGAACAGAAGCTAAACTGACAGGCACTTAATATGTCGAATTTTACAAGGTAGGAATAGAGCTGTTTGTAAATAATTAAAAAAATACTTTTGATATTATACGTAGATCTGATATTGGTCTGTAATTATTTGTTGGTTGTCTCGTCTCCTTTATGAACTGGCGTCACTCTTGATTTTTAAGGATATCAGGGAAAGTATGACACTCCTTGTCTGCTCTCTTTGGTGCCTTCTCTCTGGGTGCTTAATTATTACTACGATATTTACGATAGCGGTTTTTGAAATTACAAATTTATCATGGGGTGAATTATAAATATTCACACCTTGTAGGAGAAGAATATTGTTATCAAACAATATGATTCAAGGGAGTTGTAATTATATTGCAATAGTATTGCAAGACTAAATACAAATTAGTAAATTATATATCAGGGTTAATAATGTCATTCGATATAAAACAAATGCAATGACATGCGAATTTACGTGTAAATACAATTAAAATTTACCTAAATAACATTTTGGGAGGGGGATAAATATTTTTTTCCTCTGTTCTTACAAGAGATATTTAGGTGAAAATTTGGACATGAAGGAATACATATTCCCAGCAATAGGTACGACAGTTTTGAAGGAAATAAGTAAATTGGTAGCGTCCCGAAGTATAACCAGAATATTTGACATTAATTTTTTAAGATTTTTTTTTACAACTACAAGCTCTAACTCCAGGCTTAATTTCCACGCAATTTTAATGAATCCCATAGATTATGTGCACAGTATATAGTTCTACATCAGACACTTAAAGATTTTAAATTTAGAAAAGAAACCTTAGAATTATACATTTTCAAGTGAATAAATCTGGTGTAAAATTACTGGGATTCACATAAATGCTTGTTTATAACGCAACCAGACGAATAGAGAATATAAACTATAATGTGAATTCAAAATTAAAAGCTATTATAATAGCTCAATGTAAAAGCTGTAAATTTTATTTAAACTTATTTTTTATTTTGAATTACGATTTTTTTGTGTAAAAAAATAGTTTTTTTGTTTTTATTTTCTAACATATGTCTAACGGGGATGAAATTTCTGTCAATAGGAGGTCCTAACAGTTCCATTATGTAAATAAATGAAAGCAATCATTAAAATTTAACAACTTTCAATTTCAATAAATTTAGCTTCATAATCAAAATTGTGATATATATTAAGCCAAACAGTGTTTACCAGTAATGAGAATAGCCCTTGAGCATAAGCAGAAGGAACCAGTGTAAGGAACTAAGATGCGTGTCTCTCCCTGGCAGCTGGGGCGACTCATCACACTCATGGACCACTACCCAGGCTTCGACATGGCAGGAATCTTCGTTGTTGACAAGTCCAAACTTGTTGGAGTAAGTCTCAAGGTCTTGGTGCACGTCTGACCAAAGTCTGCCACACCGCCACTCCACTTGAGTTAGTCTTTAGTCTTTACTATTTCTCTTTGAATTCAATATATAAACATTTGTTTTCAATATTTAAGTGAAAGGGCAAGTTAATAGTAAGAGTGTTGAAGGAACACATAGGCCTACTGGTAGAATAGTAAACTAAGCATTTGCAGAAGAATTGTATCATTGAAGGATGAGAGAAGTGACAGGAATGTGGACATTGTCAGGGAGTGAGGTAACGTCTTGATCTTGTTCGAGGCTAACGGGTGGTAGAGTCGTGTAGTGGGAGGTGCTTGGTAAGACCAGTAGTGAGTGGGAGGTGCTTGATAAACCAGTAGTGAGTGGGTGGTACTTGATAAGACCAGTAGTGAGTGGGAGGTGCTTGGTAAGACCAGTAGTGAGTGGGAGGTACTTGGTAAGACCAGTAGTGAGTGGGAGGTGTTTGGTAAGACCAGTAGTGAGTGGGAGGTGTTTGGTAAGACCAGTAGTGAGTGGGAGGTGCTTGGTAAGACCAGTAGTGAGTGGGAGGTGCTTGATAAGACCAGTAGTGAGTGGGAGGTGTTGGTAAGACCAGTAGTGAGTGGGAGGTGTTTGGTAAGACCAGTAGTGAGTGGGTGGTGTTTGGTAAGACCAGTAGTGAGTGGGAGGTGCTTGGTAAGACCAGTAGTGAGTGGGAGGTGCTTGGTAAGACCAGTAGTGAGTGGTGGTGCTTGGTAAGACCAGTAGTGAGTGGGAGGAGCTTGGTAAGACCAGTCAGTGGTGAGTGGGAGGTGCTTGGTAAGACCAGTAGTGAGTGGGAGGAGCTTGGTAAGACCAGTCAGTGGTGAGTGGGAGGTGCTTGGTAAGACCAGTAGTGAGTGGGAGGTGCTTGGTAAGACCAGTAGTGAGTGGGAGGTGCTTGGTAAGACCAGTAGTGAGTGGGTGGTGCTTGGTTAAACCAGTAGTGAGTGGGAGGTGCTTGGTAAGACCAGTAGTGAGTGGGTGGTGCTTGGTAAGACCAGTAGTGAGTGGGTGGTGCTTGGTAAGACCAGTAGTGAGTGGGAGGTGCTTGGTAAGACCAATAGTGAGTGGGAGGTGCTTGGTAAGACCAATAGTGAGTGGGAGGTGCTTGGTAAGACCAGTCAGTGGTGAGTGGGAGGTGCTTGGTAAGACCAATAGTGAGTGGGAGGTGCTTGGTAAGACCAGTAGTGAGTGGGAGGTGCTTGGTAAGACCAGTCAGTGGTGAGTGGGAGGTGCTTGGTAAGACCAGTAGTGAGTGGGTGGTGCCTGGTAAGACCAATAGTGAGTGGGAGGTGCTTGGTAAGACCAGTAGTGAGTGGGAGGTGCTTGGTAAGACCAGTAGTGAGTGGGAGGTGCTTGGTAAGACCAGTAGTGAGTGGGTGGTGTTTGGTAAGACCAGTAGTGAGTGGGTGGTGCTTGGTAAGACCAGTAGTGAGTGGGAGGTGCTTGATAAGACCAGTAGTGAGTGGGTGGTGCTTGGTAAGACCAATAGTGAGTGGGAGGTGCTTGGTAAGACCAGTAGTGAGTGGGAGGTGCTTGTAAGACCATAGTGAGTGGGTGGTGCTTGGTAAGACCAGTAGTGAGTGGGAGGTGCTTGGTAAGACCAGTAGTGAGTGGGAGGTGCTTGGTAAGACCAGTAGTGAGTGGGAGGTGCTTGGTAAGACCAGTAGTGAGTGGGTGGTGTTTGGTAAGACCAGTAGTGAGTGGGTGGTGTTTGGTAAGACCAGTAGTGAGTGGGAGGAGCTTGGTAAGACCAGTCAGTGGTGAGTGGGAGGTGCTTGGTAAGACCAGTAGTGAGTGGGAGGTGCTTGGTAAGACCAATAGTGAGTGGGTGTGCTTGGTAAGACCAGTAGTGAGTGGGAGGTGCTTGATAAGACCAGTAGTGAGTGGGTGGTGCTTGGTAAGACCAGTAGTGAGTGGGAGGTGCTTGGTAAGACCAGTAGTGAGTGGAGGTGCTTGGTAAGACCAGTAGTGAGTGGGAGGTGTTTGGTAGCACCAGTAGTGAGTGGGAGGTGTTTGGTAGCACCAGTAGTTTTTTTATTATTAATATCTACCACGGACGTGGCCACACATTTACAATGCTAACCAGCATATAGATATATTTTCTTCTGTCCCCCATGGACAGGGTTAGAGATGTGTTAAACATATACTTCAAGGTTTATTGAACAATCAATCACAGAAGGTGATTCGGTGCTTTTAAAATGCTAAGCTAGCCTACAAACGTAAATACATAGATACACAGATTTACGTATGCCCTACATAAAGTGTTCGATGTGTCTTTTACATAGTGTCATTAATGTTCATTTACAAAGGTGAAATGTAATTCTGATCAGCTTCCATATATACTTTATACACATACATATACATACACACACATATACGTATATATATATCGCCCGGATGGTATCACAGTGAACCCTGGAAGAATGGCAAGCAGTTGGTATGGGACTACACGTGCGTATCAACCCTGGCTAACACCTACATTGAACTCAGTGTTGCACAACCAGGTGGCGCTGCCACCCACAGGGAAGAAGCCAAATCCCGTAAGTATAGAGAACTGGATCACCACTACAATTTTGTCCCCATTGCTTCTGAGACACTCGGCGCCTGGGGTAAAAGTGCTACCAGTTTTTTGAAGGAACTGGGTTCTAGGCTCATTGAAACAACAAGGAACCCTAGAGCTGCCAGCTTTCTTTTCCAGCGCCTCAGCGTGGCGATACAGAGGGAAATGCGCACTGCATCCAGGGTTCCTGCCCGCCATCTGAGGAGCTGGAGGAACTCGACAACCTATGACAACCATCTTTGTAACCTAAATGTAACTCCTTTTTTGTAACAAAGTTCAAATAAAGCAAATATATNCTGGTGTGGAGGAGCAGTGAGTTGGCGCATTTGACTGAGCGTCTCCACACTCTGCTTGCTCACACCCGACGCTCCTCCTGGAAGCCCCACAACGACACCATATTCTTCGTGCTCGTTATCTGTGAAGTTTCGCTGTTTGTTGAATTATTAATTCCGTTTAATATGTATTATAATAAAAATGGGTTTAATATTTTAAAAAGTAATGCAAGATGTAATCTACTTAATACTACTGATCTGAGGAACATTTGCATTATTACAGTCGTAATCGCTCTCTACTGCATGGCGGCCCTCACTTCATCCGCATATTCTAACATTTTCCTCACAAGCTACAAGCGATGAAATAACTCAAAGTTGCAACAAAAGTAATAGAAGCATTGTGTGGTGGATGGCTGTGTTAGAGGTGAGGTGAGCCACCCACACCAGGATGACCAGGACCAGGCGTCCATCACACTGACAAGGGAGGAGGTCACACTCGCTGCCAACCGCCTCCTCGCCATCCAGCATTTCCAGCGAGACTTCAACTGCTACTTTGCATTACCCATCTGTTATTGTATTCTAAATTTACTTGTATTCACAATAAAAAATCCTTTTTCAATAATAACAACGAATAAGAAAGGATATGTTGTGTTGATAAGACTGGCGAGGGTGCTGATGGACGTCTCACTCACCTTGCTTCTCTTCTCAGCCCCTCACACAGTAACTCAAAAGGTTTGTGTGGGATGTATCTTGACACTTGTGTTAACAGTAACGCGTGGTATATATGGAGGTATATCATTAGCTGTGTTGAGGAACACTCACCTTTGGTTTTACGTAAAATGCATTATTTTCAGAGAGAGGAGACTCGGTATGATCCTGGCGCTACAGGTCAAGGCCGCTGAAAATGCTCTTGCTGCACACGTAAGTCCTCCTCCAAGTAGAAATAACCCAACCTACACATACGAGGTGAAATAAAAGTGATGATGTTTGGGTCCGTTCTGGACCTTTATACTAGTTACCTGAGGCCACTATGTCTCTAACAGCCTCCACGAGGGCAGCAAGCCGCCGGCTTGTCGAAGGAGTTGTCCCCATAAGTCCTAATGATTTTGAAGAGCTTGATTTTGAAATTCAGCAGTGGTTGTGAGCCAAAGTGGGAGAGTCAATAAAACCAAAGCTGGGAACATTAGTGAAATACCACTAGGTACATAAGAGTGCTGCCCCTGTTCTTGCACCACCCATAGTTCTGCCATTCAACAAATCTCTAGAGTGTTGTACTTTGCTTGATACCCTAAAAAAACGTCAGTAAAGTCAGTTCATAAGGTGGCAAGACAGCTGACATAAGCAATTACAGACCAATATCAATCTACCTATACATTAAAAAATATTTGACAAAATTATTTACAAACAGATCTACTCCTACCTTGTAAAATTCAACGTATTAAGTCCCTGTCAGTTTGGCTTCCATTCCCAAAAGTGTATGGCATCCAAGGCTCTGAACAATTTAAGCCCGGGTCTTGCACTTACATTTCATCACTTCATTCATACCTCCGACGTCCAGTAAGACTGCAGATATAAGCGAGGGAGCCCAACACTGTATCCACCACAATGGTATATCAAGCTCGAACCTCCAGCTTTCCAGATAACAAGGTAAATCCAGAAGTAACTTGGTCTGCTCTACAAGATAAGTAGGCACATTAAAGCACATTGATAGCTTTGATTGATAGCATTGATAGCTTGATTGATAATTTGACAAAGATTAGTAGGCACATTAAAGCACATTGATAATACATATAAGAAGACAGCAAAGGTAAAGTTGTAAGGTTAAGGAACACATATTAGGAGATTGGGTAGCACACAATATGTGTTCAATGTAACAACCATGATAAAAGATGATATCAATGATTACAATGGTAAAGTTATATGGCTTAGGTACATA
The DNA here is from genome assembly GCA_020271785.1 of Procambarus virginalis. Classification (NCBI taxonomy): domain Eukaryota; kingdom Metazoa; phylum Arthropoda; class Malacostraca; order Decapoda; family Cambaridae; genus Procambarus; species Procambarus virginalis. Next base: position 18,370 of record WNGS01002492.1, read on the forward strand.
TATTGGGGGATTGGTTAGCACAAGTTACAGTGCGAGATTAAAGCACTAGGTAGGAAACTATGAAGATGAAATTAGGTACTTTTTTGGTTTTCTTTTTGAATAAGGCAAAAGTTGGACAATTTTTCAATTCGGTAGGGAGTGAGTTCCATAGACTAGGGTCCTTTATTTGCATAGAGTGTTTACACAGATTAAATTTGACTTTGGGGATATCAAAAATATATTTATTTCTGGTGTGGTGATTATGGACCCTATTACATCTCTCTAGGGAGAGTTTCAGAACAGGATTTGCATTTAAGAACAGGGTTTTGTAAATGCAGACGGCACAAGAGAATGTGTGGAGTGAGTTTATGTTTAGCATGTTTAGGGATTTAAACAGGGAGGCTGAGTGTTGTCTGAAAGCAGAGTTTGTTATTGTACTGATAGCAGATTTTTGCTGGGTGGTGATTGACTTGAGGTAGTTTGCAGTGATTGAACGCCCATGCACAGATACCATAAGTAAGATAGGGATAGATTAGTGCGTAGTATAGTGAGAGGAGAGCAGAGTTAGGTACATAATATCTGATTTTAGAGAGTATACCGAACGTTTTAGAGACTTTCTTAGTTATGTGTTGTATGTGGGTGCTGAAGTTGAGTCTCTTATCTAAGTATAGGCCAAGGAACTTTCCAGCATTTTTATTGCTGATGTTGACATTGTTTATCTGAAGCTGAATTGCATTTGTTGATTTGCTTCCAGATAAGATGTAGTAGGTCTTTTGTATGTTTAGTGTGAGTTTGTGGGTTGACATCCATAAGTGGACTTTTTTAAATTCATTATTTACACCATTATTTAATGTGTGTGGGTTGGGGTCTGAGTAAATGGGGGTAGTATCATTAGCAAATAATATAGGTTTAAGAATGTTAGAGACAATAGGCAGATCATTAATTTATATAAGAAATAGGAGAGGTCCTAGGATGCTGCCCTGTGGCAGTCCTACAGTTAATGGTAGAGTGGGAGAGGTTATATCATTGATGGTTTCATACCAGTGTCTGTCACTAAGATAGTATTGGATATTGTTCAGAGCAAAGCCTCAGATTCCATAATAGTGGAATTTAAGTAAGAGGTAGTTATGGTTAACAGTATCAAAGGCCTTTCTCAGGTCAATGAAGAGTCCATCGGAAACTCATTTTTTGTCAAGGGGTGAGTAGATTATATCAAGCAGATTAATAATTGCATCGTTGGTACTCTTTTGGGACCGGAAGCCAAACTGACAGGGGCTGAGTATGTCGAATTGTGCGAGGTAGGATTAGAGCTGTTTGTAAATAGTTTTTTTCGATTTTTTTATAATATGGGTAGGTTTGATATTGGTCTGTAATTGTTTATGTCTGCCGGATTGCCTTCTTTATGAACTGGCGTTACTCGTGTTTTTTTAATGATATCAGGGAAGGTATGACACTCTAGAGATTTTTTGAGTAGCAGAGCAATGGGTGGTGCAAGGACATGGGAGGCACTTTTGTATAGCGTCGTTGGTATTTCACTAATGTTCCCAGCTTTGGTTTTTAGTGAGTGAATGAAGGATACAACATCTGTCGGGCTGACTGGTGAAAGGAAAAGAGAGTTTGGATAGCTGCCTGAAAGATATGTGTTAACATGTGTCTGAGTCTGTGGGATTTTTGGTTGTGGGCAAAGTTGGCATCAACCGATGATAAGTAGTTATTAAGTTCAGTTGCCGTTTCTAAATCCGTTGCAGGTGTATAACCATCCTTGGAGAGTATTTTCTGGTTATGTGAGTGTTGTTTAGTTCCTTGGATGTTTGAGATGGCTTTCCATATGAAAGCAAATGATCTGCTTTCATTTTGCCTTTTGCTTCTTTGAATTTACTCGCATAATAAGAAAGTTTTACTGTTCTTATTATACTGGTAAGCATTGATGAGTATCTCTTAACTACTTCCTTTGTAACTAGGCCAATCCTAAGTTTTTTCCGTATTCATGTTTCTTGTTGATTGTTTTGAATAAGCCACTTGTGAGCCAAGGATTATTTATTCTTTTGTCATTTACTTGCTTGGTAAGGAGGGGACAATGAGTGTTGTAGGGGCTTAGAGTTTTGGAAAGGAAGAGGTTAGCTAATGAATTTATATCCTCTGAATTATTGAATTCAGATTCACAATTAATATTGTGGAATGCATTTGTGAGATTGCCTATTGCTCCATCACTGTGTAGCCTGAAGGTAAGTTTCTTACTTTGTGGTGGTATTATGTCCATATTTGCTATGAGGAAGGTAGGATAGTGGTCAGTTGTTCTGTCAATGATTATACCAGATGCAAGGGGGAGCTGTTATGTTAGTCCATAAGTGATCCAAGGTAATAACAGATGTTTGGGTGATTCGGGTGGGCTTGATGATTGTGGGGATTAGCATAAAGGAGTTCATGCTGTTGAGGAAATAATCGACTTGAGGTTATTTTGTTGACAAAGGTCAATAACGAAGTCTTCTCCTAGAATGATATGATTTTTGTTGAAATTGTTGTTTATGATATGATTCTTTAGGTTATCTGAGAATGAAGATATGTTAGTATTGGAAAATCTATAGATGGCTCCAATAGTCAAGGAGGATTTTAGAGGTTTAATCGAGAACTGAGCAAAGGTATATTCACAATAGTCGTCTCTATCATTAATGACACAATTGCAGATGAAGGTGTCTTGGTAATATATATATATATATATAGCTGCGCCACCTCCTTTTTTATTTGGCCTACAGTTGTGAATGGCTTTATAACAAGCTACATTGTAGAGTTGTGTATAGTCTTTACTTAGACAAGGTTTCTGTTAAAATAATGAACGATAGTTTAGTACCTAGTTCTGTGAGCAGTGCATTTATATCATCAAAATGTTTACCAAGTGATCTGACATTTTGGTTAAAAACTGATAAGCAAATGTTGTTTTGGATTTTTTTTGTAAAGTTTTCTGTGTAATACCTGCAGTAGTAGTGATCAATATGCTGGTTATTGTAGGCTTGTTGCAGCAGATTTAGTTCAGTATCAATATCAGCTTGCATGTAGATGCAATGGGGTCAAGA
>WNGS01002492.1:23640-34699 GCA_020271785.1 Procambarus virginalis
CAGCCCCCCACCACCACACAGTCATTACAACTATACAGTTGTGGAACCGACCTATGAGATTTATATTTATTTAATTTATATGAATTATATAGAACTTATATTTACGTTAATTGATATATTTCGATAGCAATTTGTATGATGTTAAGTGGACTGCATTTCTGCAATAATTCTCACAAATCGATCCTTACTATATATTACCTGTCATAATATATGACAGCTATATCAGAGAAAACACTGTATATTAGATAAGGATCAAGGATTAATTACCTGTGTTGAGTCGATCATTTGTGTTCTAACCAGTTCGCCCTTTATCAACCTAACATTAACTGGCCAGAAATGATTAGATAAATGGGTTTCGGTAAGACACTTCCCTTGTTTATGTTGACAGCGTGTTGATGATGGTTGAACACTTAAGTTGTTCTCCATAACACTTCGTCCAAGAGAATTATAGGAGCCGAACTCGCTCCAACGACTCTGGTCTAACAAACAATGGCTGACCTCTCCCACACCATTGACGCCTTGGCTCTCCTTGTGCAAAGTCAATAAGTGATAGAAGGGTCACATTTACTCTATTTTGATACTGATAATTAAGTTAATTCAAATGAAACGTTTTTATGATGGTAAAAGTCCAAAGACTAATGTATTTAAGAATAATTCCCAACAGCCTAAACAGCTACAGCTGTTGAGTTTATAGTACTATGTGGCAATGATATCCCGTTTTCTATTGTCGGTAAATTCCACTACAAGCTACATTTTCTATGAGTAACTTGTGTATACAACACAGCAGCAATATTATCTGCCTATAGTATGTAATATTATTAAATGGAGTCGGGTTTTCTGACAACAGCCCCCACCACCACCACACAGTCATTACCACCATACAGCCCCCCACCATTACACAGTCATTACCATCATACAGTCCCCCATCACCACCACACAGTCATTTCCACCATACTGTTCCCCACCACCTCACAGTCATTACCCCTATAGAGCCCCCCACTACCACAGAGTCATTACCAATATACAACCCCACCACCACACAGTCATTACCACCATACAGCCACCACCACCACACAGTCATTACCACTATACCGCCCCCACCACCACACAGTCATTACCACTATACAGCCCCCAGCACCACACAGTCATTACCACCATACAGTCCCCCACCACCACCACACAGTCATTACCACCATACAGCCCCCACCACCACCACACAGTCATTACCACTATACAGTCCCCACCACCACACAGTCATTACCACTATACAGCCCCACCACCACACAGTCATTACCACTATACAGCCCCCACCACCACACAGTCATTACCACTATACCGCCCCCACCACCACACAGTCATTACCACTATACAGCCCCCAGCACCACACAGTCATTACCACCATACAGTCCCCCACCACCACCACACAGTCATTACCACTATACAGCCCCCACCACCACACAGTCATTACCACTATTCCGCCCCCACCACCACCACACAGTCGTTACCACCGTACAGTCCCCCACCACCACCACACAGTCATTACCACTATACAGCCCCCAGCACCACACAGTCATTACCACCATACAGTCCCCCACCACCACCACACAGTCATTACCACTACACAGCCCCCACCATCACAGAGTCATTACCACTATACAGGCCCCACCACCACTCATTGGAGGTGGGGGCGGTATAGTGTTTATATAATATAGTATAACCCTCCCTCCCCTCCACCCCATTCTGACCCGGTCACTCCTTCCCCATTCCCATCATGTTCCCCCTCCCGCCTTTTCCCCCCTGTCCCCCGTCCCCCTTCATCCCATATCCTTCCTATCCCTCCTCCCCCCTCACCCCGTATCCTCCATGTCCCCCCCTATCTCCTTAACCCACACCCTACCTGTTCCCTCTTCCCTTAAACCCCCACACCCCACTCCAAAATTCTCTGAGACCCTGCAAACCACTTCACAGATCTTCTCACCCACGGAACAGCTTCCCACACCAGTAGAATACTCGCCAAGAAAGGGACAAGAAAATGAACAGAAGAAAGTGAGCTTCAAGGCAATGTACACTAACATAGATGGGATTACAAATAAAACAAGTGAACTCGGAGAATGGGCACTAGAAGAAAACCCAGACATAATTGCAATCACAGAAACAAAGCTAACGAAAACCATAACAAGCGCCGTGTTTCCACAGGGCAACTATGTAGTGAGGAAAGAGAGAGAAGGGAGAGGAGGAGGTAGTGTAGCTTTGCTAATAAGAGAAGGTTGGAGATTCGAAGAGATGGTAATTCAGAACTGTGAAGGTTTCAGTGACTACATATCAGGCACCATAGCAACTGGAGGACAGAAAATTATAGTAGTAGTCATATACAACCCCCCACCGAATGACTGAAGACCCAGACAGGAATATGATAGAAACAACTTGGCCACCATCAATATAATAGAGAGAGCAGCTTCTGTGGCTAGCAGGAACAGATCCAGACTACTAATCATGGGAGACTTCAACCATGGGAAGATAGATTGGGGGAATAGGGACCCACATGGAGGCCCAGACACATGGAGAGCTAAGCTGCTGGATGTGGCAACAAGAAACTTTCTAAGTCAACACGTAAAGGGACAGACAAGAATGAGAGGAGGTGATGAACCAGCCTTGCTTGATCTGATATTTACCCTAAATGAGTCGGATATAAGGTAAGTTAAGTTGGAAGCCCCCTTGGGAATGAGTGATCATAGTGTATTGAGCTTTGAGTACCTGGTTGAGCTAGGAATTATCACCCCAAAAAAGAACTGGGAAACAAATGGCTGGCGTACCGAAAGGGAAACTATGAGGAGATGAATAAATTTCAATGGGATATACATTGGGACACAGAACTCAGAACCAAGTCCGTACAAGACATGATGGACTATGTCACCCAAAAATGTCAGGAGGCTGAAAGCAGGTTTGTCCCAGCCCGACAGGAAAAAACAGAGAAGCTAAGGAAGAATCCGTGGTTTAATAGGGAATGTATGAAAGCAAAGGAGCTGATCAAAAGGGCATGGAGGAACTTCCGTATTAACAGAACACCAGAAAGTAGAGAGAGATACCAGAGAACCATGAACGAGTATGTTAGTGCGAGAAGAGCAGCTGAGAAAAGGCATGAAAATGATATAGCTAATAAAGCCAAGACCGAACCAAAGCTACTACACAGTCACATCAGGAGGAAGACAACAGTGAAGGAACAGGTGATGACACTTAGGGTGGGCTAGACAGGTGTAAACCAGGTGACCTTGGAAAGGTTCGAAAATACAAGAGATGAGGTCAAGAAGCACCTATTGGAGCTGGATGTGAGAAAAGCTGTTGGGCCGGACGGAATCTCGCCATGGGTATTGAAAGAGTGTGCAGGAGCACTTTGTTTGCCACTCTCCATAATGTATAGTAGGTCACTGGAAACGGGAGACCTACCAGAAATATAGAAGACTGTTAATGTAGTACCAATATACAAAAAGAGTGACAGACAAGAGGCACTGAACTACAGGCCAGTGTCCTTAACTTGTATACCATGCAAGGTGATGGAGAAGATTGTGAGAAAAAACCTAGTAACACATCTGCAGAGAAGAGACTTCGTGACAACCCATCAACATGGGTCAGGGAGGGTAAATCTTGCCTTACAGGCTTGATAGAATTCTACAATCAGGTGACAAAGATTAAGCAAGAAAGAGAAGGATGGGCGGACTGCATTTTTTTTACTGTCGGAAAGCCTTTGACACAGTACCCCATAAAAGGTTGATGCATAAGCTGGAGAAACAGGCAGGAGTAACTGGTAGGGCGCTCCAGTGGATAAGGGAGTACCTAAGCAATAGGAAGCAGAGAGTTACAGTGAGGGGTGAGACCTCAGACTGGCGTGAAGTCACCAGTGGAGTCCCACAGGGCTCTGTACTTGGACCTATCCTGTTTCTGATATACGTAAATGATCTCCCAGAGGGTATAGACTCATTCCTCTCAATGTTTGCTGACGACGCCAAAATTATGAGAAGGATTAAGACAGAGGAGGACAGCTTGAGGCTTCAAGAAGACAAGCTGCAGGAATGGTCGAACAAATGGCTGTTAGAGTTTAACCCAAGCAAATGTAATGTAATGAAGATAGGGGTAGGAAGCAGGAGACCAGATACAAGGTATCATTTGGGAGATGAAATACTTCAAGAGTCAGAGAGAGAGAAAGACCTGGGGGTTGATATCACGCCAGACCTGTCCCCTGAAGCTCATATCAAGAGGATAACATCAGCAGCATATGCCAGGTTGGCTAACATAAGAACGGCCTTTAGAAACTTGTGTAAGGAATCTTTCAGAACATTATATACCACATATGTCAGAAAAATCCTGGAGTATGCGGCTCCAGCATGGAGTCCATATCTAGTCAAGCATAAGACTAAACTGGAAAAGGTTCAAAGGTTTGCCACCAGACTAGTACCCGAGTTGAGAGGTATGAGCTACGAAGAGAGACTTCGGGAATTAAACCTCACTTCGTTGGAAGACAGAAGAGTTAGGGGGGACATGATCACCACATTCAAGATTCTCAATGGAATCGACAGGGTTGATAAAAACAGGCTATTTAACACAAGGGGCACACGCACTAGGGGACACAGGTGGAAACTGAGTGCCCAAATGAGCCACAGAGATATTAGAAAGAACTTGTTTAGTGTCAGAGTGGTTGACAAATGGAATGCATTAGGAAGTAATGTGGTAGAGGCTGACTCCATACACAGTTTCAAGTGTAGATATGATAGAGCCCAATAGGCTCAGGAACCTGTACACCTGTTGATTGACGGTTGAGAGGCAGGACCAAAGAGCCAGAACTCAACCCCCGCAAGCACAACTAGGTGAGTACAACTAGGTGAGGTGAGTACAGTCATTACCACCATACAACCCCCACAATCACACAGTCATTACCACTATACAGCCCCCCCACCACACAGTCATTACCCCTATTCAGCCCCACACCACCACACAGTCATTGCCACTGTACAGCCCCCACCATCCCACAGTCATTACCACCACTCAGCCCCCACTAACACACAGACATTACCACCACACAACCCCCACCAACACACAGTCATTATCACCACACAGCCCCCATCAACACATAGTTCCTACTGCAACACAAAGTCATTACCACCACATAGCCCCCACCAACACACAGACCCTACCACCACACAGCCCCTACCACCACACAGCCCCTACCACACACAGCCCCTACCACCACACAGCCCCCACCAACACACAGACCCTACCACCACACAGCCCCCACCAACACACAGTCCCTACCACCACATAGCCCCCACCACCACCACACAGTCCCCACCACATCACTCTATCACTCAGATAATATATTAAATCAATCAGCCACAATGTCCACACAACAGGGTCGCCATGGACTTCTCCCCATTAGCAATTATGAAACTTGCTTTTTTATCGCTGAGTCCATCTATCATGTTCTTTAGCTATGAGGGCAACGCCTATAATGTTTGCCTGATAATCAGCTGTAAAAAATTATGTCAATAAGATACTACTCCTCAGCCTTTGCTGGGTGAGGTATTGTTGCAGTCGGCGTCTGTCCTCCGCGTCTATAGAACGTTCACAGAGAAGAATCAACATTTGGTATTTCTTATTGCAAGTAAAGTCAGTGACAACCTTTGTATTTTTGTTTGTTTGTAAAAGTCACCGACTCATAACGAGCATCGAAATGGTCATCTGTACAGTCGTCGCTCGTGGCAGAATGAAGCCTGATGCGCTCTTAATATTTTTCCTTAAGGTGATCCGAGTGTTAGGAGGCTTACCATACAGCTGGTCGATAGGTGAGGACAAGATTACGACCAGACCAGCACCTGTCGCCTGGCTCACCTCCGACCTGGACCTTGACAATGGGAGGACTCTCGGCTCGTGTGCCGAAGCTGACCTGGCTCTTCCTCACTCACTCAAGAGACGACCTTGCATGGAAAGGTTATCCCAGGCCTTCTTGCTCTTCGTGACGCTCTGCTCTCTACTTGAGTTAATAACCAATGTCAAATATCTTTTATATCCAGAACCTGGCAAGACAGAAATGAACTCCACCATGTTTTATGCCAGCAGTCTATCATTTATAATGTACATGAGCTTGCTAGTGCTTCTCTTCTACCTGGTGTGGAGGAGCAGTGAGTTGGCGCAGTTGACTGAGCGTCTCCACACTCTGCTTGCTCACACCCGACGCTCCTCCTGGAAGCCCCACAACGACATCATATTCTTCGTGCTCGTTATCTGTGAAGTTTCGCTGTTTGTTGAATTATTAATTCCGTTTAATATGTATTATAATAAAAATGGGTTTAATATTTTAAAAGTAATGCAAGATGTAATCTACTTAATACTACTGAATCTGAGGAACATTTGCATTATTACAGTCGTATCGCTCTTCTACTGCATGGCGGCCCTCACTTCATCCGCATATTCTAACATTTTTCCTCACAAGCTACAAAGCGATGAAATAACTCAAAGTTGCAACAAAAGTAATAGAAGCAACATTTGTGTGGTGGATGGCTGTGTTAGAGGTGAGGTGAGCCACCCACACCAGGATGACCAGGACCAGGCGTCCATCACACTGACAAGGGAGGAGGTCACACTCGCTGCCAACCGCCTCCTCGCCATCCAGCATTTCCAGCGAGACTTCAACTGCTACTTTGCATTACCCATCTGTTATTGTATTCTAAATTTACTTGTATTCACAATAAAAAATCCTTTTTCAATAATAACAACGAATAAGAAAGGATATGTTGTGTTGATAAGACTGGCGAGGGTGCTGATGGACGTCTCACTCACCTTGCTTCTCTTCTCAGCCCCTCACACAGTAACTCAAAAGGTTTGTGTGGGATGTATCTTGACACTTGTGTTAACAGTAACGTGTGGTATATATGGAGGTATATCATTAGCTGTGTTGAGGAACACTCACCTTTGGTTTTACGTAAAATGCATTATTTTCAGAGAGAGGAGACTCGGGATATGATCCTGGCGCTACAGGTCAAGGCCGCTGAAAATGCTCTTGCTGCACACGTAAGTCCTCCTCCAAGTAGAAATAACCCAACCTACACATACGAGGTGAAATAAAAGTGATGATGTTTGGGTCCGTTCTGGACCTTTATACTAGTTACCTGAGGGCCACTATGTCTCTAACAGCCTCCACGAGGGCAGCAAGCCGCCGGCTTGTCGAAGGAGTTGTCCCCATAAGTCCTAATGATTTTGAAGAGCTTGATTTTGAGATTCAGCAGTGGTTGTGAGCCAAAGTGGGAGAGTCAATAAAAACCAAAGCTGGGAACATTAGTGAAATACCACTAGGTACATAAGAGTGCTGCCCCTGTTCTTGCACCACCCATAGTTCTGCCATTCAACAAATCTCTAGAGTGTTGTACTTTGCTTGATACCCTTAAAAAAACGTCAGTAAAGTCAGTTCATAAAGGTGGCAAGACAGCTGACATAAGCAATTACAGACCAATATCAAATCTACCTATACATTAAAAAATATTTGACAAAATTATTTACAAACAGATCTACTCCTACCTTGTAAAATTCAACGTATTAAGTCCCTGTCAGTTTGGCTTCCGTTCCCAAAAGTGTATGGCATCCAAGGCTCTGAACAATTTAAGCCCGGGTCTTGCACTTACATTTCATCACTTCATTCATACCTCCGACGTCCAGTAAGACTGCAGATATAAGCGAGGGAGCCCAACACTGTATCCACCACAATGGTGGATCAAGCTCGAACCTCCAGCTTTCCAGATAACAAGGTAAATCCAGAAGTAACTTGGTCTGCACCACAAGATAAGTAGGCACATTAAAGCACATTGATAGCTTTGATTGATAGCATTGATAGCTTGATTGATAATTTGACAAAGATTAGTAGGCACATTAAAGCACATTGATAATACATATAAGAAGACAGCAAAGGTAAAGTTGTAAGGTTTAGGAACACATATTAGGAGATTGGGTAGCACACAATATGTGTTCAATGTAACAACCATGATAAAAGATGATATCAATGATTACAATGGTAAAGTTATATGGCTTAGGTACATATATTGGGGGATTGGTTAGCACAAGTTACAGTGCGAGTTTAAAGCACTAGGTAGGAAACTATGAAGATGAAATTAGGTACTTTTTTGGTTTTCTTTTTGAATAAGGCAAAAGTTGGACAATTTTTCAATTCGGTAGGGAGTGAGTTCCATAGACTAGGGTCCTTTATTTGCATAGAGTGTTTACACTGATTAAATTTGACTTTGGGGATATCAAAAATATATTTATTTCTGGTGTGGTGATTATGGACCCTATTACATCTCTCTAGGGAGAGTTTCAGAACAGGATTTGCATTTAAGAACAGGGTTTTGTAAATGCAGACAGCACAAGAGAATGTGTGGAGTGAGTTTATGTTTTGCATGTTTAGGGATTTAAACAGTGTCGGGGTTTCACGGTGTTCTCGTTAGTGAAGGGTTAAAGCAAAGGTAGACTGGATCTCCTTTCCAGGTGGTTGCTCCGACAATAACCCTTATTCACCGTCGTTCGGCGGGTCTTCCCTCAATCCTCTAGGCTCCACTGCTCGCCTCGGAGAGTACCCCAGTCGGTCTCACAACCGGCCTTTAAATTGCAAGATGAGTGGAGGCACAGATCGTTCCCTCAATCTGTGGCCCGCCCCGACACCGAACTCTTACACAGCCTTCAAGGTCGCCAACTGGTTTTTTTAGGTGTCCAGTAACACTGCAGTGGTCAGGTGTAATTGTGGCAAGAGCAAATTCCAGTAATATAGTATCAGGCAGGTCACTCTGCTTTACATCATTACACGGTCACAAGATAAATGGAGGGGATGATATCAAACACCAAAGAGTTTTGGTATTTTACTTAAAAGACAACGAGAAATATATATGCATCAATGTATCAGGAATAATATATGACAATTGCTCCATTCATAGCATAATAATTTGAAGCCCACCGATATGGCAACATCCGGCAGCGCCACGCGTCACCTGTCAGATCTCGGCTGACCGGGACCCTCGCGATCGTGGGAACAGACTAGTACTTGTTTTCTAATTCTGTCACGATCCCCGTTTATTTAACTTTTTCCAAAACACTATTCAACATTCACATGGCTTACTTATGATTTCACTGGCCTCACGATCAACATCTTATTCACAATACTCTCACAGTGACTTTTCACAGTACCAAAAGATTACTCTATTCTTAATAATATTTACTGTGAATGCACTCACTTGATCACTGAACTTTTCTTTATATCTATACTTTCTCTCACAGAGATATCACTGGCAAGCACTTCACGTATATGATATTATTCAGTACACAGTCATGTCATATATAAATCAGTAATCAAATTTCAGGCACGTATATATATATCATGAAGATCAATACACAGGCATTTATATCGATAGATTATAGAGATCAACATACAGGCATTTATATCGATAGATTATAGAGATCAACACACAGGCATTTATATCGATAGATTATAGAGATCAACCACAGGCATTTATATCAATAGATTATAGAGATCAACACACCAATATCTGGTTTACTACCAATATATATAATAATAATACTCACTGGAGATTAATAATGGTCACAGTAAATTCTCTGATGAATCTTGGTGCTTGCACACACCCACACATAGATATATATGTAAACTGATACTGTGAGCGCTCTGGGCAGGCTCACCACATACTGTGCACTCTGTGACTTAGACTCAAGTGAGACTTGCTCACGACATATAAAATATCCTGACAAGAAAATATATAGCTAACTAAAGGGGAAATGGGAGGGTAACTGTAAACACCTACTTCACCTATCCTAGGATGACAGTTGGGTTGTAGCTCCTGGTCCAGGCTCTCGCCTCGTTCACCATCCAGAAACACAAGCCCACGCCTTAGGATGTCGCGTCTCGCCGCTTCTGTACACTGCAGGTCCGTGCTCCTTCCTCTACAGTACGTCGCAGGGTTGAAGTCGGTCTCCTGGCCGTCAACTTTCCTCCCAACTACGGCAGCCAGCCTACGTCTCGGCGGTCGTCGTACGTTTCCCAATTAGTTCTTGTCACTGTACTCCCAGAGGAACTGCCTCTCACCACTACAAAGTCACTGTGAAGTTACCAGCCGTCCCAGACGATGCTGCTTAAGCTCCACACGCACAGCACCCGACTTCAGAGCACTTGAAGCTCACTTCACTGTCAATTCCCTCGTCGTCTAGATATATCGCTAGGTATTTGGGAAGACTTCTCGACGTGCTTGCATCCAACTGTTGACTCGTAGGGTTCCACGAAGGTGGGGTTACTGTCAAACTTGACAGGATCGTCGATCACACGTTCAACCTGGTTGACAAGGCTGTCAACCCGGTTCACTCACGGTGGGTGGCCCGGCCACTAAGCTGTCTCTTATACTGGTGAACTGCCAAGACGACACACGTCGATGCCCGGCCCACTTCTTGCAACGCACCTGTCCCTGAGCACTTGTTGCTCAATATTCTGTCAATTCCTTATCTGAGCCACATCTGGGTTGCAGGAAGACCTCACAGAGTGCGTGCCAACAACTGGAGACGCTTACATCCACCGGAGTTCGGTAAATCCGTCACTCTGACAGGACGACCGATCGCGCGTCCTACCTCTCGGACGTGTCGTGAAAGACTGATATCGCCTGGCGCCAACACGGCCGGACCCCCCATGCCTATGTGACGTCACTTTTCCCAAAGTTGGTTTTCATTGGCTCCCAGTGCCACGTCGCTGACGGTGACCAATCTGGCGCCACTGACGTCACACAGTTTTGGCGGGAGACAGACTCGCCAGCCAGCGCCATATTGGCTCCCTAAAGGGCCTATCCCACAGCCAAAATGTTCTATTTCGCAAATTTCTCGGCTCTTCGAGAATACTCTCTCTCTCCCCATATGTTCAATTGATGCCTGCAATGTAGAGAACGCTCGGGAATAGTGGACATGACTCTTACAGCAGGCGTGGGAGAATTAGAAGGGGGGACACCGTCACATACCCCTCCCCTTAAAATAGATC
>WNGS01002492.1:37810-81639 GCA_020271785.1 Procambarus virginalis
TATTCCTGTCGTGATATTCACTAGGTCCTGAGGAAAGGACTTGCTTAGCTAACACACCAGTGTGGTAAGCAGCTCATTCCTCACTTTGGGACCCTGTACGAACAATTGACTAGTCGCGAGCAAACGCCGAGACCCCAATGAAATTGAAATCCCCTTCACTTGGGTCGTCGACCTTCGTAACTCGCCGAAGCGAATCTAACGAGTAGGTCCTGGGCCTCACAACAATAATTTATTGTTGTGTAGTGCCGTATATTTGATCCAAAGCTCAGAAATAAGTCTCCATAGTCGAGTGTGAAGAACATTTGCATAACAATATAATGTGTGGGGGTGTAACGAAAGACAGTGTTAACATAACAACTTAGTTTTTTCAATAAAGTACTAACTACTACAACAAAACAAAAGAATGTCAATGACGTTACTCGAAGTCCTTCCTGTGACACTATCGATGACAGCTAGACACCAGCCCCTCGGACTGCATAATGAACTAACTCGAACATAAGCGTGCCACAGAGGAATCAATAAGCAAGCAAGAACTAACAGATCTATAATCACAATTACAACAAATGACACAGTGAGTTCTGAAACACGTCTCCAGTAACCCCTAACTGTTCTACGCCTCAGTGCAGTCTACACCTGCATAGCGGTTGCAATGCAATCAAATCAGTAGTCTTTCAATGACATCAATACTAATGGGTTCACTGGCAACTCCAGCACCCTTCCACAATTAATCCTTACGTTAACACTTCGTCCCACGGACGATCAACAATCAACCATTGATTTACGTTAATAACAATAACATTTACGTTAATTCAATAACCTTCTCTTACAACTGTCACTAGTATGCGGAATTACACAACACTCTACCCATCGAGCATTCAGTGAGAAAATCCCATTAATCCCTGTACTACAAGACAGCTGATTAATCTCTTTACTAGTTACGTTATTTACGTTAATCGGTTACTAATACTCAGCAGCGATGGTAAACTCTGATTTACAATGTCCAAAGTGCTAAGAGAAGGTAATCACTCGTGATTACCTTTAGAGTAATTAATTACTATCCTCAAGATCAATAATTAAACAGTTAAATACGCAACCTTTCACACTGGCTCAGCAATTTACATTAAGGTATGAATTCCGTCTGAGCCTTCCATACACAGACCAATTCAGGTGGCTAATAACAGTAATTAGGCACCACGTTTACGTTATTCTAAAATGACGTTACTCTTCCCACGAGTCAATCAAGTGCCGGTACTTCCGGACATAAATAACGACGTTACGTTAATGGAACAATGAGGCCTTCGTGTGAGTCGATCAACAAGGATCGAGGTTAATTACTTTGACTTCCTGAAACACGTCAATTACCCGGCCCACTGACCGTTAATTACGACAGACAATACTCTAATTCTTATCTGGCTGATGGCTAGGCTCCTTGAGACTACCGTAGCTGCTTGCAGGAAAGTAAATTAACCAAGCGTATTCTACGTTACTCATATTGTAAAAGAACAAATTCTCTTAAGCATGGGCGTTCCCTCGGTTACGTTATATTAATTGCCTCGCAATCACCTCACTGAATACTGACTTCGATGTCCTACCAGATAAACAGGAGAATATATGTATACCCAAGTACTCGTCTACAGCCGAGTTCACCCACGACAATGACAAATCACACTAACAAATCACAGTGATTTACGTTACAATCCGGTTGCAATGACAATACCGCAGAACCTAGTAAATAACATACAGGACATGAACCCTCTAGAACACTGCCCCCCATGACTTTACTGAACTGCAGTCACCCACGTGATTGCTCAACTCTAGCAACAATCACTAACAATGACAACCCCTTTGCAACAACACACACGGCAAGTACTCAAATTCCAAGTATTAGAATACTCTCAACACTTACTTACTTATTTACTGTTGCAAATGACCCCAGTGCTCTCATTAACCCCTAGAAATTATCCCAAACTTGCAATCAACACACAGTAAATAACACAATAACACTGGGCACCGTGACACTACGATTATATATATATATATACATTACTGCTGACACATTACCTACAGCATCAAACGTTATTGGGAACACTAAGGAGATTCTTGCACTCCTAAATCACAGGGGTGAGTGATTTATCGATCACGCATGCCGATAAACACTCCCGAGTTACGTTACTCGACAGAGCGAGGGCTGTCACTCCCGACAGCCTCTTCACTCACCAATTCTACCAAAATTACGTTAATACTGCAACCACATATATATATATATATATATATATATCATATCTATATAATATATATATATATATGAATATATATGAATATAGATATATATATATCTATATTCATATATATGATTATATATATATCATATATTATATATATATATATATATATTCATATATATTTTTTCAGTTATAGTATAGTTATAAGAGTTTTCAGTTATATATATATATATATATATATATATATATCTATATATATATATATATATATATAATATATATATATAATATATATATATATATATTATATATATATGAATCACACTTGTCACGGCCCTGGGAACAATACAAGAAATTAAAACCACACTGTGGCACACTCCACAACAATCATTGCCAGGAATCACTGACGTTACCACATACCTGAGCGCTCAGTGTTGAAATTCCACACCTGCAAGACTACACATGAAATGATATCACTCCATCCCACGGACGATCAAGAATGAATAATTACCACAATGGAATAATATAATTTACATGGACATCCTCTCAGTCCTTGGCTAATCTATGTAACTCTGTTCCCGTGTGTACCCACACACACACACTGTACGTCTGTGCTCACAAGACGTAAGTCCCTCAGAACTGACAGGATGACAACAGGGTGATTATCTCCTCGTCCACACTTCACTTCACCTTACAGGTGCTGCGTGACAATGCGACGGAACACTTGACCTCGAATTCAAGCTTTAGAGACTACTAATCACCAGAAATACACATAGGTACTTACATTCATACTGCCGGCTTACACACACCATTCCCATACATCAGGCACCCGCTATGGGTGGCTGGCTCAGTGGTGGTAGGCTGGCTGGCTGGTACCTCAGCGGTATCGTTCGTACAATCGGCGCGCACCGAACCCTCCCACAACACGGCTTGTTTCGTACCCTCGACCCACCGGTGAAGTGAAGCGTTCGTACCCAGGTGACGCGCATAACGATTTCGTCTTAAACAAACATGGGAAATCTGCCTTAAAGCACTAACACTTATTTCCCCGTTCCCATCGACTGCTACAGAGCACTAGCAAGTCTAATCATCACTGGTATGGGATCTACGAGTCTGTTACTGCTCGTATACACATTACCCCACGATCCCAGATAAGATCTTCTCTATTCACTCGCTGTTCACAATGTCCATTCCCCTCCAAGCGACGACTACGGCCGGATTCTGTGACGACCGCTGTCGTAGATGAAGCAGGAGTTGAAGCAGCTGAGTAGTTGAACCACCACGACGCACCATACTCAATTTGGCCGAATTGAGCATAGGAGCGTCTTGACAGGGTGATGGCTCTGTCCAGAATGATGCTCACACCGTCGATTCCCGCGTATTCCTCGAAATAACCAATGAGAGGAAGGCATACTGGGGCCTACCCCTCTCATCCAATCAGCGATGGTGTAGCATAGCCCCTAGGGCAACTCGAAGATGGCCGACCAACATGGCGGCTCAAGATGTTTACTAAGATGGCGGCTGTTTCCATGGCGACAACTCAAATGGCTAGCGCGCGCGGGGAGGCCCATAGCTTACCCACGCCAGCGGCCTAACTGTTTCCCGCGCAAACTAAGTCTAGCTCCAAGCCATTACAATGAGGTGACGCTAACGGCTCTATCTCTGTCCACAGACATGCTACCACGGCCACGGTAACATTTCTGGACTGCTGATAACTGGGGCTCTCCCAGGAGCTCAAACACTAGATGTTTCGGTTGCTGGTTACCAAAGTTAAGTCCGCACACTTAACAAGTGCACTTAACAAGTGTACTGGCCTCCCACAGGCATAAGAGCACTATTGTAAGTGAGCTGGTGAACCATCCCCTTACACTAATTATGGAACTCAAACCTTTCCCAACTTCCACATAATATTTCTGTCAACCTAATAGTCGCAAATAATAACTACTCTACTTTCAAGTGTGGTCTAGAACAGACACTTGCGAGATACTGTACCGATGACCAGACCACACACTAGAAGGTGAAGGGACGACGACGTTTCGGTCCGTCTTGAACCCTTCTCAAGTCGATTGTGATGAGGAAGTAGAGACAGGCAATAAATAGGCGAGAGAGAGCTGAGGAGCAAAGTAAGGTGTAGTAAAGGGGAATAGTAATAATAATAAGAGCTGCAGAGGGCCTATTGGCCCTCTGCAGCAACAAAGCCAGGACTCAAGTTCATGTTGGGTACATTGTGTATTAGAGCCGATTCAACAAGACGGCGTCTGTGTAGAGTAGAGGCAGGAAAGATTTCCTAGTTGCTTCCAGCTTGCCCTTGCCTCCCTGAAATCTAACAACTCTATTCTTACCCTTTCTTCCGACAAAGGCAATTCGGTGGTTGTCCTTGACCGTGAGGACTACCTCCGAAAAGCAGATGTCTTGCTCTCTGACTCTCGCACTTATACTCCTCTGACTTCTAACCCTTTGGATCGCCTCAAAACTTCCTTTAACCGCAAACTAAGACAGCTCTCTAGTCTTTGTCCTCCTGACTTTTATCTCATTAAACGTTTCCGTGTCATCTGCCCTTCTCTTCCTTATTTCTATGGTCTTCCTAAGACTCATAAACCTGGTGTTCCTCTTCGTCCTATCATTTCTTCACGGGGCTCTGTCAGCTATCATCTTGCCTCCTGGCTCGCTAAAACCCTGATGCCTTACCTTGGCACTTTTTCCCCTGCCCACCTTCGTCACTCTCAGGACTTCATAGAAAGACTGCGCCTGCAACCCTCTTGTAAGATGCTTAGTCTTGATGTTGACTCTCTGTTTACTAATGTTCCGCTCGATGACGTTCTCTGTTTCCTTAGACAGAAGGCGTTAGAGGGCCTTCTTCCTTTCCCGCTTTCCACTGACGCTTTCCTCGATCTCATTAGACTCTGTGTTGACTCTAACTCTTTTTCTTTCAACGGTAAATATTACACTCAAACTTTCGGTGTCGCTATGGATTCCCCCCTCTCCCCTGTTCTTTCTAATTGCTACATGGAATACTTCGAAACTGTTCTTCTTCCTTCTACTGATACTCGTCCCTCTCTTTGGCTTCGCTATGCTGATGACATTTTTGCTTTATGGCCTCATGACCTTAATCTTTTCCAGCCTTTCCTCGCCTCTCTTAACAATCTGGCTCCTTCTATCCATTTCAAAGTTGAATGGGAATCTAATTCCCTCCTTCCTTTTCTTGACGTTCATGTCCACAGCTCTGTGTCTGGGTTCTCTTTCTCTGTCTACCGTAAACCCATGCATAGTGGCATGTACATTCACTTCTTTTCCTACCATCCTCCTTCTGTTAAGAAAAGTGTCCTCGTCTCTCTCTTCCTCCGCGCTCTACGCATCAGTGACCCTCAGTTTCTTGATTCTGAAATTACCTTTATCTACAAATCATTCTAACGCCTTGGTTACCCTTTGCATTTCATCAACTGTGCCTACTCTCAAGCTAAACGAAATTTCTTTCATCCTAAACCTGCTTCGAACACTCAACATTGGAAACAGAATTATATGCCCTGAAGGAGGCAGTAAACTATACAATTGAGAATAATTTACATGATGTCATCATTCATTCATACTCTAAATCTTCGCTCCAGGCATTGTTATCCAGTCAGCACAGAGATAATATACAACTCCTCACAGAAATTCAACATATAGGAAAAGAAGTCCATAATCAAGGGCTGTCAATCACCCTAAATTGGATACCAAGTCACATTGGCATAGATGGTAATGAAAAGGCAGACTCACTAGCAAAACCTACCACTGCTCTACCTGTTGTACAGGTTCAAATACCTCCAAGTTTCTCACAGATAAAGGAGCAAATCAAGAAGAAAATATTCTCAACTATCAAAAGTCGACACAGAGCCAAAGTAGCGGAAGGGAGATCCACTGCGATATGGTACGAACAAGCCACTGGTTACTCCTCTTTCAAGCCTGGCAAAAAGATATCCAGAGACATTGCAGTAGCCATACACAGACTCAGGCTTGGTTACAAGTGCTGCTGGGAGGTAATGAACCCAATAGTTAAAGAGTGTCACATATGTGAAACTGAAGCAGAGGCGCCACTATTGCACTACTTACTGGAATGTGAAGCTACCGAACTCCTGCGCATCAAACTCAACATTAATCCAACGACAGCAGCTGCATTAGATGCACATTCCACCGCGACTACAATGATTAGAAAGCTGTTGAGGAATGGGACTCATTAGTGAGCATTCTGCATCTACATCCACCACCAAGATAATGTTAATAAAACAGGATTAAAACCAGTGCACTAAAACAGAAGCGACAAATAAGCAGGGAAAAAGGAGAAATCCCCTTCTCCATTTTAAACTTAGACCCAAATATCACAGGAAAAAGGTTATCTTGTATAACCAAACTCAATTATTGGCTCACCATAGCCCGTGCTACATGGACACTTCGTCCTGAGTAGCTAAATCTTTAACTACAACAACAACATTCCTCATCACAATCGACTTGAGAATGGTCCAGGACGGACCGAAACGTAGTCGTCCCTTCACCTTCTAGTGTGTGGTCTGGTCAACATACTTTAGCCACGTTATTGTGACTCATCGCCTGCATATGGATACCACACGAAAGCGTCTTACCCTGTTTAATTTCTTCGATGCTCTACCTTCCTTTAAACAGCCTTTTCGTGCCTTTGAATCTTCCCTTCTTGCCGCCAAGCATCGAAAGAACCAGCTCAGGTTTCTTAAAGACTGTCTTGCTGAGCAAGTTCTCCCTCTTTCTTTATCTCACTTTCTCCAGTTCAACACTTCGGGATCTCCTTTTCCTGAACATGCCCGCATTCTTCTTCAAGAACTTATTCACGCCACCTCCTTGCAAGTTGACGAGGTTTTTCTAGCTGTTCGTCAACAGCAACGCTTTCTGTCCTCTTCTCTTCCCAGTGATCTATGCAATATCCTATTTCCAATTGCATTTGACACTGCTCACGTCTCCTCTTTCCACCACTCCACACTACACAACAAACTTCAACGCCTGATCTCCAACAGTCCTTGGTCCAATTATCATGACTAGAATTATCAATTATCATGACTCTAGAATATGAGTCATGATAATTGATTGCATCAAAGATATTTACAATCTGCCCTCCATATCGTTCCGGCTCGATGACGTCACTATAAATGAGTAAATAGTCACAACCTCCGTCATTGTCTGGGGGGAATAAGGCCACAACCTTGGAGGCTGTTGTAATGTCATCTGTTTTTGCCCGATAAATGGTGTATTTGCGACTGCTGTCAAAACCAAGTACATTAGCTATTCTGTGTTTGAATTGAAAGCTGAGAGAATATTACGAGCCAGTACCTTCACTGTTAAGAGTTGAAGCTAGTAATACCCGCTCTAAAGATTGGTCATAGGAGAGGATTGGTTCTTTATCTGTGAAGTATATTTTGAAATAATCCCTAAAACTTTGTTTCATGTCGGTGGTTATTTGCCGGCTAAGCTCGGCTGTAATGAATTTGATGTTTTTTATAATATGTTGCTTTTTGGTAGAAAAGAATATATTAAATGTTCTGGACTCTTAGAAAGAGTTCCACGTTTAAAAGTAGCATAGATATCTATGCCAGACTCCCCTTCATCCTTGATGATGACATTAATTCGCCTGGATAAGAGTATGTTGACTAAAGTCACTTCATGTTTTATGGAAGGGTTTAAATGTAGTGTGGGGATGATGTTTGTAAATGCTGAACTCGTGTTGTTGTATATATCTCCTTGATCGAGACTAATAAGGTATATATAGTGTTCCTCAGCCATTGTCCTGTTATGTACTGATTGGGGGATATACGGGGGAGGGGTTTTTGTATGAAGGGGAAAATAAACAACATTACTTATATTTTTTTATTAAACTACAAAAAAGGAAACTATATTGTTTGTTTGTTTTAAAGAACTACAACAGGGGAAGATTCCCTCAACAAATCACCTTTAAGAATAGTGATTAACCTCAGCTGCCACTACTGCTACCGCTGGTGCTGCTGCTGCTGCTAGAGCTGATGGAGCTGTTGGCACCGCTGCTGCTGCTGCTGCTGTCGCTACCGCTGGAGGTGCTGCTGCTGTCGCTACCGCTGGAGCTGCTGGTGCTGTTGGTGCCGCTGGAGCTGCTGGTGCTGCTGCTGCTGCTGCTGCTGTTGTTGGAGCTGGTGGTGCTGCTGTTACCGCTGCTGCCACCTCTTCTTTCCTAGTTGTGGTTACAGCTTTCGTTGTTTTTTCGGTGGGGAGGATAACAGGAATATCTCCTGTGACTCCCCATCGAGGATGGTGTCGATACGACGATTCGCCTGGGAATCGAAGTCGAGGACGGCTTCGATACGCCGTTTGGCTGTGGTTGGAGGTGGAGTGGTGGTGGTTCTGGATGTGTATTCCTGCAGATGTCTCTTCTTCCTGGGGGTAGCTGGTGGTGCTGGTGGTGTAGAACAAGAAGAGCTTCCTGGGGTGGTACCACCCTCTCCCACCACAGTGTCGAGGGTGATAGTTTTACTATCAGCTTCACCTCTGGGGTCGTCGATCGGGAGGGGCGCCATTGATGGATTAACAGCAGCAGGTTGTTTGAGGATGACCATCTCTTTGTTGTGCTTGGCCAGTTCGTGATGTAGTGAGATCAACATGGGGTCCGATGTCCTTGTGCCAGTTGTCCATGCCATCACAGGAAGCCCCTAGCCCATGGGGCACCACCAACCGAAACACGGTTGGGGTTCTCACCATTAGATTGCCCACCTTTGTTAGGGCCATCTTCAACCAGTAGTTACAGTTTTTGGCGGTATCCAGGGTGACGTTAGTGATGTAGTGGGTGTCAGCGGAAGTCTGCACTTGCTCCTGTGCTATTGGGTTGGACTCGAAGGGTGCTCCTGAGATGAATACTCTTCATAACTTTTCACTGTTTCGCTAAATGACTTAAAAAACCTTTCTGGAGGAGCACTCAACACAAGACGGTCATAACAATCCCACAAGGCATATATCAATCTACTTTTGTGTTTGACAAACTTGTAGTATCATTGTGTAGCAACCAAATGCTTTTATAGTGGGGATTTTTCTTCTGCCGGTGGAGGGGATGGAGAAGCTTACTCCATGGTGGATACACAACTGAATATAATGACTTTAAGGAGTGGTTCATATAGGTCTTCAATACGGTTCCCAGTGGGGTCTCCTATGGATACCCCTTCCCCCCTTTTAACTGCGTTCTGACGCGATAATTACGTATAAAGGACGGGTCTATGCCGGCCACCTTAAGTAAAATCCTTACATCTCCCTTGTCAACTGTCCTAAATTGTCCTTTAGTAAAGGCTAAAGTTTTAATTATGTCTAAAATATTTAAATTTTGCACAGGCTTTAATAAATTTCCACGGCTATCCCATATCACCTGTTGGCTGTTTTGTTCAAACATGTTCAATAATTTTTCGACATGTGCAATTTCCTCAAATTTAAAATTCACATTTATTAAGTTGTCCAGACTTGGGTTTTGGGGCGTGATGGTGGCTTTATGGGGGGTTCGCCCTGCAACAACTAGCCGCATTTCAGGGGGTAGAATGGAATGTTTCCTTTTTTTTATTTTTTTTAAAGGCGATGGTCGCGCCCAGCCCACGTTTTTTGTTTAAAGGGCCCCGCGGCGGGCACCTTGGTGGTGGCACCGGCGGCGGGGTCAATGACATTTAAAGGATGTCTGACCAGCCCCTCCCGTCTGGTAGGGTTATAACGTTCACAAGAGCTACTGTGGCAACACCGTCCACAAGCTGTTGTTGTTGGGCGTGTGGGAGGGAGAGTCATCACCAGTGCTTGAGTCACAGCCGAGGTGCTTACAGCTACCACCAACATTATTACCTGAATTACCCCATTTGCTTTCGTTTTTTAAAGAGAAGGACTTACTTTCACCATCACCCCTGGTGGAAGAGGGTGGAGCCACCACATTAAGAGGTGATGGTGTAGTCTTGGTTTTATTAAATAAATATTTTTCAGCGATGAGTCGTGGTACCAGATAATATTCTTTCACCATTTTTTTCTCTTGTTACTTATTTACGTAATTACTTTATTAGGGAGGAAATTAACGATACAGCCAAAGATAACAGAGCGGCCAATATAGCTCCACCTCTCCTAGAGGTTAGGTTGTGCTTCTTTTTGTACAGAGGGGTTTTCTTACATGCTACAGAACGAATGTCATTCTGTAACTCATTAATTATCTGCGGTTGAACTGGGATGTTTCGTTTCAGAAAATTGGCAAAAATTTCACAAATTGATTCAATTTCCTGTCGTTTTAAAGCCTTGATTAGTTTATTCCGCTTCTTGGGTGATAAATTGTTTAATAAAAATAACAGTTGATGGTGTTTCTCTATGAGAGAGTCCTGATGAACTCATTTTTTTTAAATTTGACGATGTCTTTAGCATTAATCCAGCTATTGCTAGAATCTGGGTATCCTCTCCACTTGACGAAATATTCTCTGTGTCTTTTCGATGTCCTCCTAGACTGTAATATCGTTATGGGGAAATAGTCTGGAAGGGATGTTGGAATCAATTCTTGCTCATAAAACATACCACTGATCAGCTCGTTGCTTAAATGTTTGATTTTATAGGTTGGGATTGGTTGTGTTTTGTCGATATGTGACACTTGAAATATTTCCTCTGAATTTTGGAGCTAAAAGCCTTTGTGGAATATATTTCTACGCTTTGCCAGACGCACATGCTGCCCAACCTGCAGTTGTGGACTGATGGGGGTATTGGGGGAGTCATTGTTAAAATACATAACCTTAAACTGTCTAAGTATATCTTCAATGTTTTGCAACTTATGAATGGCATGTGGAGTATTTTTTAGTATTCTGTGGAAGGTGTGGTAGTAAATGTCCACGACTTTTGGGTGGATGTGAATGTATTTTAATGAATTAGCTTGGGTCATATAATGATACAGTTTATGTTTTAAAGTTTTGATGGCACGCTCCACTATGCTAGATTTCATTTCCGAAAATACACTATATAATTTAAGATTTTTCTTATTAAAATAATTTTGAACTGACCTGTTGTAAAATTCTCTACCTCGGTCGGTGAATATTCGTCTTACACCAAGAAACTGAGGGGTTTCCTCTAACATCTTCTTTAGAGCAACTAGTACATCACTCAAATTTTTTGTTTTTAAAGTTTGAATCTTTAAAATACAGCCCCCACCACGACACAGTCATCACCACCATTCAGCCCCCACCACCACACAGTCATCACCACCATACAGCCCCCACCACCACACAGTCATCACCACCATACAGCCCCTACCACCACACAGTCATCACCACCATTCAGCCCCCACCACCACACAGTCATTACCACCATACAGCCCCCACCACCACACAGTCATTACCACCATACAGCCCCCACCACCACACAGTCATTACCACTATACAGCCCCCACCACCACACAGTTATCATCACCATTCAGCCCCCACCACCACACAGTCATTACCACTATACCGCCCCACCACCACCACACAGTCATTACATCCATACAGTCCCCCCCCCCCCAACACCACACAGTCATTACACCCATACAGTCCCCCCCCCCCCAACACCACACAGTCATTACACCCATACAGTCCCCCCCCCCACCACCACACAGTCATTACCACCATTCAGCCCCCACC
Organism: Procambarus virginalis; assembly: GCA_020271785.1. NCBI lineage: Eukaryota > Metazoa > Arthropoda > Malacostraca > Decapoda > Cambaridae > Procambarus > Procambarus virginalis. Next base: position 49,674 of record WNGS01002492.1, read on the forward strand.
ACCACGCAGTCATTACCACCATACAATTGTGGGAACTGACCTGTGAGATTTATATTTATATAATTTAAATTAATTTATATAAAATTTATATATACGTTAATTGATATATTTCGATAGCAATTGGTATGATGTTAAGTGGACTGTATTTCTGCAATAATTCTCACAAATCGATCCTTACACATAAGGGGGGGGTTTATATTAAATTTATATATATATGCAGCCAATCAAACTACAGTATTAAACTACATATATTAGTATAACATTGGAGGTGCCTTATCTTATTGTATGGTAGGCTTAGTCCACCAGGTATACCTAGGATGTAGAAACCAAATTATCCTCGTGTGAAGCCAGCTTCCATCACCCATAGTAACTGATGTATCAAGATTAATTCTAGCTTCCTCTTCTTGTTCCTGTCAAAGGGCACTAGCTGTTAAGCCGGAATACTAATATATGACAGCTATATCAGAGAAAACACTGTATATTAGATAAGGATCAAGGCAAAATTACCTGTGTTGAGTCGATCGTTTGTGTTCTAACCGGTTCGCCCTTTATCAACCTAACATTAACTGGCCAGAAATGATTAGATAAATGGGTTTCGGTAAGACCCTTCCCTTGTTTATGTTGACAGCGTGTTGATGATGGTTGAACACTTAAGTTGTTCTCCATAACACTTCGTCCAAGAGAATTATAGGAGCCGAACTCGCTCCAACGACTCTGGGGCCGGATTCAGGAAGGTACTTACGAAGGTTTTTCCTCTTAGCTAAGAATGTTTTCCTTCTTAGCGCCTTCGTGGCGGCTACGTCGGTATTCAAGTAGCTACACTAAGTGGAAAAACCTTCGTAAGTTCATTCCGGGATTTAAGTGTGGTTTCGACCACTCGTAGCTTTACGTAAACTGGATATAACTCAATTTTTCTCTACTACATAACACTGGAATCGATTTTAATATAACAAAAGGTTATTAGTTGGCGAATCTCGTGAAGAGGAGTCCTTCGTGTTAGTTATATATGCATTCTCTGCTTGAAACTTAAAGTAAATATGTATTTTATGATAGTAGAATTTGTTTTATAATAGCAAGATATTATACCCGTAGTTATTAAGTAAATAAACACTGGTGAACATGAAAAATGAGAGAAGGTGATGAGCCCTGCCTGATGGGATTATTTACTATCACCAAATGCCCCTGTTCACCTAGTAGTAAGGGTGTACCTTAGCTATACATACCCATTTCTAATTTATTTAGTTTGGTTTTATTTTGAAATTAAATCTGGGTGAGACATAAAATAAAAATATGCTGCACAAATGATGTTAGGTAAGGATAAAAATGTCAAAAACTTTATTCATTGAATACTTAAAGCTATAATTATGACTATATAGACTATTAAAAAAGAGAGAGGGAAGTAGGGGTCCAAGACCTCTTCCTGTTATACAATTTGGGTGTGGAACAAGTAATTATCAAAAGAAGGCACCATGCCGGGAAGGCTATGTAGCAGTAAGGCAGTGAGGTGAGGCAGCTACTTATTTGAGAGATGCTTATTTTATTTACCTTATAAGCTGAGGCAACTTATTTTATTTGAGGAATACTCAGCTGATTCCTCTACATTTAGCATGGAACAAATTTGTGTCCAAGACCTCTTCCTGTTACAAATTTGGCTGTGTGTAGCCAAACTAGAAGTGTTCTACAAATCAAGGGACCCAGGGATCCAACATTATGTTATCATTATCAACTGATAATGTTAACATTATGCCAACATTATCAAGGGAACCAAAGGATCCAACATTATGTTTGTAAATCAACTGTATGCACTTTTCCTGAATAAAATGTATTTATTATTTATTTTTTAATCAGTAAGTATTAAAAGAAGGCACCAAGCTGGGAAGGCTATGTAGCACCATTGTGTAACAATAAACCAAATTTTTTTAACAATAATGCACCTGTATGGTAAAACAAATCCTGTCAGCTGTAAAAATATTGATGCAGTTTTTAAATGAAAAATATAATGAAAGAAATATTACTGGTTTTTTTATCCTATCTTTTGTACTGTACAGTATATCCAAGGAAGTGAAAAATTGAGACATAATGCACAATTTAATGAATGATTAGCATGGATTAGCAGTTCAAAAGAAATATGACTATTACATATCAACATGAGATCTTAACGATCCATGGTCAACATGATTTAATAAGGATAATACAGTACTGTATTTGTAATAATACAAACTATAATTAAAATCTTTATTACTGATTTTTTTATTAAGAAAATTAGGTATACACAGCAATGTGCTGCTACCCTATTCTATATGGAATATTACACAGTGTAGATACAAAACTAGCTATAAGTTTATCTAATACTCCCATCTCACAGGATGGTTAGACATACTGTACATGGAATCAATTTAGAAAATACCAGCCTCAATACAAAAAATAAATCAACTCTGACTAAACAACTCTTCTCAATTTTCACAAGAGGTAAGCACTGAATCATGGAAACATTATATTATAATTACTCTTACCAGTTTCTACAAGACTCCTCTCAAACAATGTATTTTCAAACATGTTTAGGTATACACAGCAATGTACTGCTTCCCTATTCTGTATAAGGACCACACAGTGTAGATAAAAAACCAGCTACAAGCTCATCCAACATCCTCACCTCACAGGATGGCCAGTCATACATGGAATTAGGAGAGAACAAAATACTTAATGCTGATCTATTAGCCTCCACTGGCAAAATCTGGGTGCAGCACAAGAATATCTTCCAATATTCCTGAGTGTATGAAGTAATTACAGAGCTCAAAATACCTCATACCATTTGGTATGAAGTCACTGATAACAGGGCAATCACAGATATGGTGTTAGAGAGTATGCTCTCTCAAGTAGGACTGAAAACAGATGTTTTTTTTCCACCAAGAGGGCTATAAACCCATGGAACCGCCTACCCGCTGAAGCCGTAAATGCTAAATTCCAGCTAAAAAATATCATTAAGACAATTGGCGGGCCCTTTAACAAGTCGCCGGCTTTCTGTCCTCTTCGAGGCCACTAGATAGTTAGTGGCCCTTGGGTAAATTCAGTAAATATATACAATAATTGTCAGCGCATCTTCCGAGCAACAAGGACAGCTACACAGTATCTCCTAGAATTACGTAGGTAAACAACAAATGTAACATATTTGTTTACTACAATGTCGGTGCTGGCTGTAGAAGTTGAAAAAACATTGTTTTACTTCGAAATATACTAATTTATAAGAAAATTCGACGTAAATAGGAGGCAGTAAAACTCCGATAAGCCAGCGCTAAATCTTCAATATGAAGAATGTTGCTGCTCTCTGATTGGCCAAACGAAACACAGTAGTGACCTCTATCGGCACGTAGGTGAACCAACAAATTTCTTCCTAAGTACACCTTATTGAATTGCACCTAAGCATCTTCTTAGGGCACACTTAGGAACCTTCGTAGCAAACCCACTTACGAAGAAATACACGGAGCTTCCTGAATCTAGGTCCTGGTCTAACAAACAATGGCTGACCTCTCCCACACCATTGACGCCTTGGCTCTCCTTGTGCAAAGTCAATAAGTGATAGAAGGGTCAGATTTACTCTATTTTGATACTGATAATTAAGTTAACTCAAATGAAACGTTTTTATGATGGTAAAAGTCCAAAGACTAATGTATTTAAGAATAATTCCCAACAGCCTAAACAGATACAGCTGGTGAATTTATAATACTATGTGGCAATGATATCCCGTTTTCTATTGTCGGTAAATTCCACTACAAGCTACATTTTCTATGGGTAACTTTGTATACAACACAGCAGCAATATTATCTGACTATAGTATGTAATATTATTAAGGGAGTCGGGTTTTCCGACAACAGTCCCCCACCACCACACAGTCATTACCACCATACAGCCGCCTCCACCACCACCACACAGTCATTACCACCATACAGCCTCCACCACCATCACACAGTCATTACCTCCATACAGCCTCCACCACCATCACACAGTCATTACCACCATACAGCCTCCACCACCATCACACAGTCATTACCACCATACAGCCTCCACCACCACCACACAGTCATTACCACCATACAGCCTCCACCACCATCACACAGTCATTACCACCATACAGCCTCCACCACCACCACACAGTCATTACCACCATACAGCCTCCACCACCACCACACAGTCATCACCACCATACAGCCCCCCCACCACACAGTCATTACCACCATACAGCCCCCACCACCACACAGTCATTACCACCATACAGCCCCCAACACCACACAGTCATTACCACTATACAGCCCCCACCACCACACAGTCATTACCACTATACAGCCCCCACCACCACCACCACACAGTCATTACCACTATACAGCCCCCACCACCACACAGTCATTACCACTTTAGAGCCACCACCACCACACAGTCATTACCACCATACAGCCCCCACCACCACACAGTCATTACCACTATACAGCCCCCACCACCACACAGTCATTACCACTATACAGCCCCCACCACCACACAGTCATTACCACCATACAGCCCCCCACCACCACACAGTCATTACCACTATACAGCCCCCCACCACCACACAGTCATTACCACTATACAGCCCCCACCACCACACAGTCATTACCACTATACAGCCACCACCACCACACAGTCATTACCACTTTAGAGCCACCACCACCACACAGTCATTACCACTTTAGAGCCACCACCACCACACAGTCATTACCACCATACAGCCTCCACCACCACCACACAGTCATTACCACTATACAGCCCCTACCACCACACAGTCATTACCACTTTAGAGCCACCACCACCACACAGTCATTACCACCATACAGCCTCCACCACCACCACACAGTCATTACCACTATACAGCCCCCCACCACCACACAGTCATTACCACTATACAGCCACCACCACCACACAGTCATTACCACCATACAGCCCCCACCACCACACAGTCATTACCACTATACAGCCACCACCACCACACAGTCATTACCACCATACAGCCCCCACCACCACACAGTCATTACCACTATACAGCCACCACCACCACACAGTCATTACCACCATACAGCCCCCACCACCACACAGTCATTACCACTATACAGCCCCCACCACCACCACCACACAGTCATTACCACCATACAGTCCCCCACCACCACCACACAGTCATTACCATCATACTGTCCCCCACCACCACCACACAGTCATTACCCCTATAAAGCCCCCCACTACCACACAGTCATTACCACCATACAGCCACCACCACCACACAGTCATTACCACCATACAGCCACCACCACCACACACTCATTACTACCATACAGTCCCCACCACCACCACACAGTCATTACCACTATACAGCCCCCCCCACCACACAGTCATTACCACCATACAGTCCCGCACCACCACCACACAGTCATTACCACCATACAGTCCCGCACCACCACCACACAGTCATTACCACCATACAGTCCCGCACCACCACCACACAGTCATTACCACCATACAGTCCCGCACCACCACCACACAGTCATTACCACCATACAGTCCCCCACCACCACCACACAGTCATTACCACCATACAGTCCCGCACCACCACCACACAGTCATTACCACCATACAGTCCCCCACCACCACCACACAGTCATTACCACTATACAGCCCTTAGCCCCACACAGTCATTACCACCATACAGTCCCCCACCACCACCACACAGTCATTACCACCATACAGTCCCCCACCACCACCACACAGTCATTACCACCATACAGTCCCCCACCACCACCACACAGTCATTACCACTATACAGCCCCCACCACCACTCANATAGTTGCTTTAGGCATTGTATGTACTAGCTCTATCTATAAATCCATCAACTTTTGTATTTCACTTTGTATGTATGTACTTTACCTGAATAAATATTTGTATTTTGTAATTTTGTAATGATGTTGTGGAGGCTGATCCATACACAGTTTCAAATGTAGATATGATAGAGCCCATTAGGCTCAGTAATCTGTACACCAGTTGATTGACAGTTGAGAGTCAGGACCCAAAGAGCCAAAGCTCAACCCCCGAACCACAACTAGGTGAGTACACACACAAACACAAACATACACACACAGGCTTACGGATTTTGGGCATTTAGCACCTCTGATGAGGATGACCGTCTCTAACACTACAATTTCCCTCCCTCCCCCTCTGGACCCCCATTCTTCCACCCTCTCTCCTATCTGTCTATCTAATTTCCCAGGCCCTCGTAACCAGCTTTGCACCCTATCATCGGTAGTAGGGATGAAGAGCCACAGAGATTTTTTGTTTTGGGAAAAAATCCTCTGTGGATCTTCATTGTTTTCAGGTAAATTTGGGCAGTCACAGATTTGGAATTAAGGAATTCTTATAAGAAAAATAATTTCTGAGGGTTTTAGAAGTTGTTAGGAGTTCTTATGATGAAAATAATGTCATAGAGGTTTGTTAAGAGTTCTTATGGGAGAAATTCAAATATCGTCTGTGGCTCTTCATGGTTTTCAGGTGAATTTGGGCAGTCACAGATTTGGAATTAAGGAATTCTTATAAGAAAAATAATTTCTGAGATCTTAGAAGTTTGTTAAGAGTTCTTATGAGGAAAATAAGTAGGAAAATCTTATAGAAAAAATATTAGAAATATCGTGTTTTAAGTCACACAGTTTTGGGGTAAACTCTACGGACATGTTTTGCCCGTTTTCAATTCACACATTTAAGAGGACGCTGGAGCATCAGGGGTTCCAGGTAGATTAGGGAAGAGGACGCTGGAGCGTCAGGGGTTCCAGGTAGGTTAGGGAAGAGGACGCTGAAGCGTCAGGGGTTCCAGGTAGGTTAGGGAAGAGGACGCTGGAGCGTCAGGGGTTCCAGGTAGGTTAGGGAAGAGGACGCTGAGCGTCAGGGGTTCTAGGTGAATTTGGGCTGTCACTGATTTGGAGTTAGGGAATTCTTATGAGGAAAATAATTTTTGAGATTTTAAAAGTTTGTTAAGAGTTCTTATGATGAAAATAATGTCATAGAAGTTTGTTAACAGTTCTTATAAAGAAAATTCAAATTTTTCAGAGTTCAGTTTTAAGAAAATAATTCAGTTCAAATAATCATAGAAGTTTATTTATATGTTTATGACCAAATTTTGTAAAAAGACCATTTTCAGAGAATATTGTTTAAAACGTTTTGTTAAGGAAAACAGACATCTTAGTCAGACTTTAAGTTTTATAACCATTTATGGCTGTTTCAACTGTAAAGACCCAAAAAATAGTCAGAGACAGTTTAAAGCTCAAATTTCATCAGAGTCCAGTTTATGCCTGAAAATAATCAGAGTCAAGTTTTACCCTGAAAATTAACAGAGTCCTGTTGTTAACCTAAATTCTTCAGAGTCCACTTTGTGAGCAAATTTCATCAGAGTCCAGTTATAGACAGAAATTATTCAGAGACCAGTTTGTGTCAGAAAATATTCAGAGTCCAGTTTGGGCCCAAAAATATTCAGAGTCCTGTAATCTATGAAAATTAGGCAGCGTACAGTTTGTGCCAGAAAATAATCAGAGTTCAGTTTATGCCTGAAAATAATCAGAGTTCAGTTGTAGACAGAAAATAATCAGAGTCCAGTTGTAGACAGAAATTCATCAGAGTCCAGTTGTAGACAGAAATTCATCAGAGTCCAGTTTATGCCTGAAAATAATCAGAGTCAAGTCTTACCCTGAAAATTAACAGAGTCCTGATGTTAACCTAAATTCTTCAGAGTCCACTTTGTGCCCAAAAATATTCAGAGTCCACTCTGTGAGCAAAATTAGTCAGAGTCCGTTTGTAGACAGAAATTCGTCAGAGTCCAGTAAAGACCAAAAAAATTCAGCAGAGTCCACTTTGTGCCAAAAATATTCAGAGTCCAGTTCATGATCGAAATTAATCAGAGCCCAATTGAAGACCAAAATTTGTTAGTGTCCGCATTTATAAGTGTAGTCTCAATATTAACCTATCAATTTCCCTGAAATTTTAAACAGCCATATTTCAGACGTAGTGAAATATATGAAGTCAGTAAGGAAGTTCTAGCTCCTGTCTCCTGCCGTAGTTCCCTCTCACATCTTCGTTAATAACCCATTAATTTTAATAAAATTTAAACCCACCATACTTCTAACTGAGTAAGTAAAGAGAACACGATTACCGAGTTCTAACTCTTGTCCTCAGCCTTTGTTCCTTCTCGTATCTTCGTTAATACCTAATCAAATTCCCTGAAATTTTAACTCACTGTATTTCAGACGCAGTAAATAAGATCAAGTCAGTTACTGAGATCCAACTCATGTTCTCCACCTTAGTTCAATGTTCATCAAATTAATTTAGATCAAGCCCCTCTCCAGTCTATCAAAGTAAACATCACTGCCTTTAATACCCTTTTTGTACTCAGCTATGTAATATTCACACGGTCATATAACACATTACCTTCAATACCTTTTGTTTACCCAAGTAAGCAATAATCACACGGTCAAAAATCTCACCTTACCCTTTCCCTCCCTTACCTTCTCATCCCCAACTTATTCAAACCTTCAATAATCATACTGTATTTGCATATTTTCTCTATATTCACTGTGTTCTTCGTATTCTCATCCATGTTTTCCATGTTCACTCCATGTTCTTCAATGTTCACAGCCCATTCAGATCATATTTTCACAAGTATCTCCATTTTTTCTGTGATCTTTTCTCTTAGTCTCATGATGTTCTCTACAAATTCTAGTCATATTTTCTATGCTTTCATGTTCATCGCATGTTCTCTTTACAACTTTTATACTCAATATTCATGCTGTCTTCCATATTTTTTGTGTTCTTTGTCAATATTCATGTTCCTCTACAAGTTCATGTTCCTCACAAGATCACTTCGTTTATCACCTTCACTTACATGTTTTCTACATTCTTAGTCATATTCTCCATGTTCTTCGCAAGTTCATTGTTCGTTCTTTGTATTCCCTATTCTCCTTATCATGTTTTCATGTTCTCTGTAAGTTCATATTCCCAGCATGTTCACTGTATTCATCAGCTTTTCTTACATGTTTTCTGTGTTCCCCGTATGTTCACTGTGTTCATTCCCTTAGTCTCAATGTTTTATGTTCTTTGTTTCTTTAAACCAATTGTTTCTTCCATTCAGTAACTAGTTCTTTGTCAAATATTATCAACCGCAATACAGTTCCCCAAAAAATGTAGTCAGTCATCCAGTTTTATTTACAAAACTACATCAAAGTAATTCTCATAGTCAACTTAATATTTCTTACCATCACTGTTCTTAACTAAAGTAACCTTTCTCTTAGCTAAAAATAGTCAAAGGAAACTTTCCAATACTGTTCATAACTAACTTTATCCATCGTCAAGTAACTGAAAATAGTCTTGTTCAACATTTCTTAACAGCCGTTATGTTTCGTCAAGTAAGACAAAAATAGCCAAAGATATCTTTCATCGCTGATCTTAACTGACATTATACTTTGTGGAGCACAAAAAATAGTCTCCGTCATCATATTTTCTTGTCTTTCCTTAGCTAAAAAATTGTCAAAGGAAACTTTCCAACACTGTTTATAACTAACTTTATCCATCGTCAATCAACTAAAAAATAATCACTTTCATCATTTCTTAACTAAACTTATTCCCCCAGTCAACAGAAAATATCTTCCATTGTCATTTCTTAACTAAAATTATCCATCAATCAACTGAAAAAGCCATGTTCATCATGTTTATCTTTTTTCGTTTTTAACTAAATTATTCATCAGTCAACTAAAAATAGTCACTTTCATCATGTTTCCCTGTCATTTCTTAACTGAAATATCACTTCTCTCAACTGAAAATAGTCAAGTGTAGCCTCTTTCCAACACTGTTCTTAACTAAAGTAACCTTTCACTTCACTAAAAAATAGTCAAATGTAACTTTTTCAGCACTTTCGCAACTAAAATTATATGTCGTTAAGTAAGAAATATAGTCAAAGGCATTTTTCGAGACAACAAGGACTTTCTCAAAGACATCAAAGTTGCACTCAAATTCATCCTTTGAGACATCAAATACATCCTTTAAGACAACAAAGACACCTCTCGAGAGATCAAAGACACTCTTCGACACATCAGGGACACTCTCAAACGCATCAAAGGTACTCTTCAAGATATTAAAGTTATTCTCAGTCATCAAAAGTAATCTCTAAGTCACCTTCGTTATTCAGAGAAGCTTTCTAAGACATCCTCATTCAACAAAGCTGTCCTCAGAGCCATCAAAAAGTTAAATACAATATTCAAAGTTAATCTCTAACTCACTCTCGTTCATCAAAGTTGTTTTCAAATACATCAAAGTTATTCTCAGAGTTATCCAAAGATATTCTCATGTTCACAAAAGTTATTCTGAGCTATCAAAAGTTAATTTCAGACATCTTCGTTCATAAAAGTTATTCTCAGATTATTATTATAATCATTTGTTCGTTTCAAGGGTAAATTTCTCAAATGGTCATTTTTACCTTTCAAGTGTTATTTGTTAAAGATTGGTTGTTTAAGCATTTCAAAGGATTTTTGTTATATATGGGCACATACTCGTTTCAAGGGCTAATTTCTCAAATGGTCATTTTTGCGTTTCAAGGGTTATTTGTTAAAGTTCATCAAGTTGCTCATAAGTTGTATTCATTATGTTGGTTATCATTTGTTCTTATTCCCCAACCGTTTAACCTAAGCTTTCAGATGTAGTTTATTGTGTTTTGACGTATTTGTTGAATATATTATCCTTATTCTAACCTTTCAGATGTAGTTTTGTTTCTCCTTAGGATAAGTATATTATATTCAACAAATACGTCAAAATACAATAAACTACATCTGAAAGGCTGGGTTAAAGGGTTGGGGAATAAGAACAAATGATAACCAACATAATGAATACAACTTATGAGCAACTTGATGAACTTTAACAAATAACCCTTGAAACGAGTATGTGCCCATATATAACAAAAATCCTTTGAAATGCTTAAACAACCAATCTTTAACAAATAGCACTTGAAAGGTAAAAATGACCATTTGAGAAATTTACCCTTGAAACGAACAAATGATTATGAGACATTGACGAAACACAAAAGACAAGCAGGAATAATTATGTAAGTTAGGTCATGTCTGGTTGGACTAGGTAAGTTAGGTTATGTCAGTTTGGGTAAGTTAGGCTATGTAAGTTAATCTAAGTTAGGCATTTTACTTTAAGTTAGGATAGGTTGGGATAAGTTAGGATAGGTTAAGTTAGGTTACGTTAGGTTATGTAAGCTAGGTTAGGTTATGTAAGCTAGGTTAGGTAAGTTAGGGTAGGTAAGCTAGGTTAGGTAAGTTAGGTTAGGTTATGTAAGTTAGGTTAGGTTAAGTTAGGTAATGTTAGGTTATGCAAGTTAAGTTAGGTTAGGTTAGGTTATGCAAGCTAAGTTAGGTTAGGTAAGTTAGGTTAGGTTAAGCAGGTTAAGTTAGGTTAAGTTAGGTTAAGTTAGGTTAGGTTAGTTAAGTTAGGTTATGTTAGGCTAAGTTAGGTAAGGTTAGGTTAGGTTATGTAACCTAGGTTGGGAAAGATAGATTAGGTAATGCAAGATAAGTTAGGTCATGGGCTGCTTCCTGGGGGTGGAGGCCTGGTCGAGGACCGGGCCGCGGGGACACTAAAGCCCCGAAATCATCTCAACATAACCTCAAGAAAACCTCCAGGTTAGGTTATGCAAGTTAAGTTAGGTTAGGTTAGGTTATGCAAGTTAAGTTAGGTTACTTTAAGTTAGGTTATGCAAGTTAAGTTAGGTTAGGTTAAGTTAGGAGAGGTTAGGTAAGCTTGGGTAAGTTAGCTTAGTTAAGTTAGGATAGGTAAGTTAGGTTAGGGTAATTTAAGTTAGGTTAGGTGGGTTAGGTTAGGGTAAGCTAGGTTAGGTTTAGGAACGTTATGTTAGGTAAGTAACATTGGGTGGGGAGGATAGGTTAGGTAGGTTTTAAAGGTAAAGTGTCTAAGAAAATATATTTTAACAGAAGTGCAAGTTTGATATGAAAAGCTGAACTAGTTACATTTTGGAGAGAAATTTTATGCCTGAAGATGTCTTAGAGAACAACATTGATGTCTTAAAGTATAACTTGTTGGAAGAAGGAGATTTTCTTTTGTTGAACGAAAGTGTCTTAGAGAACAACTTTTGATGAACGAAGATATCTTATAGATCAACTTTGATAGCTCTGGGAATAACTTTTATGACTTAGAGAACAACTTTGATGAACGAAGATGTCTTAGAAAGCTTCTCCGATGAACGAAAGGTTACTTAGAGAATAACATTTGATGACTGAGATTAACTTTTTGATGAATGAGATTAATTTTAATGTCTCTGGGAATAACTTTTATGACTTAGAGAATGATTTTGATAATTGAAAGTGACTTAGAAATTACCTTTGATGTCTGAGAATAACTTCTGATGACTCTGAGAAAGACTTTGATGTCATAGAGAACAACTTTGATGACTCTGAGAACACCTTTGAGGAATCTGAGAATAACTTTTTGATGACATTGAGAATAACTTTGATGGCTTTAGATGTCTCTGAGAATAACTTTTATGAACGAAGATGTCTGAAATTAACTTTTGATAGCTCAGAATAACTTTTGTGGACATGAGAATATCTTTGGATAACTCTGAGAATAACTTTGATGTATTTGAAAACAACTTTGATGAACGAGAGTGAGTTAGAGATTAACTTTGATGATTGTATTTAACTTTTTGATGGCTCTGAGGACAGCTTTGTTGAATGAGGATGTCTTAGAAAGCTTCTCTGAATAACGAAGGTGACTTAGAGATTACCTTTGATGACTGAGAATAACTTTAATATCTTGAAGAGTACCTTTGATGCGCTTGAGAGTGTCCCTGATGTGTCGAAGAGTGTCTTTGATCTCTCGAGAGGTGTCTTTGTTGTCTTAAAGGATGTATTTGATGTCTCAAAGGATGAATTTGAGTGCAACTTTGATGTCTTTGAGAAAGTCCTTGTTGTCTCGAAAAATGCCTTTGACTATATTTCTTACTTAACGACATATAATTTTAGTTACGAAAGTGCTGAAAAAGTTACATTTGACTATTTTTTAGTGAAGTGAAAGGTTACTTTAGTTAAGAACAGTGTTGGAAAGAGGCTACACTTGACTATTTTCAGTTGAGAGAAGTGATATTTCAGTAAGAAATGACAGGGAAACATGATGAAAGTGACTATTTTTAGTTGACTGATGAATAATTTAGTTAAAAACGAAAAAAGACAAACATGATGAACATGGCTTTTCAGTTGATTGATGGATAATTTTAGTTAAGAAATGACAATGGAAGATATTTTCTGTTGACTGGGGGAATAAGTTTAGTTAAGAAATGATGAAAGTGATTATTTTTTAGTTGATTGACGATGGATAAAGTTAGTTATAAACAGTGTTGGAAAGTTTCCTTTGACAATTTTTTAGCTAAGAAAAGACAAGAAAATATGATGACGGAGACTATTTTTTGTGCTCCACAAAGTATAATGTCAGTTAAGATCAGCGATGAAAGATATCTTTGGCTATTTTTGTCTTACTTGACGAAACATAACGGCTGTTAAGAAATGTTGAACAAGACTATTTTCAGTTACTTGACGATGGATAAAGTTAGTTATGAACAGTATTGGAAAGTTTCCTTTGACTATTTTTAGCTAAGAGAAAGGTTACTTTAGTTGAGAACAGTGATGGTAAGAAATATTAAGTTGACTATGAGAATTACTTTGATGTAGTTTTGTAAATAAAACTGGATGACTGACTACATTTATTGGGGAACTGTATTGCGGTTGATAATATTTGACAAAGAACTGGTTACTGAATGGAAGAAACAATTGGTTTAAAGAAACAAAGAACATAAAGCATTGAGACTAAGGGAATGAACACAGTGAACATACGGGGAACACAGAAAACATGTAAGAAAAGCTGATGAATACAGTGAACATGCTGGGAATATGAACTTACAGAGAACATGAAAACATGATAAGGAGAATAGGGAATACAAAGAACGAACAATGAACTTGCGAAGAACATGGAGAATATGACTAAGAATGTAGAAAACATGTAAGTGAAGGTGATAAACGTAGTGATCTTGTGAGGAACATGAACTTGTAGAGGAACATGAATATTGACAAAGAACACAAAAAATATGGAAGACAGCATGAATATTGAGTATAAAAGTTGTAAAGAGAACATGCGATGAACATGAAAGCATAGAAAATATGACTAGAATTTGAAGAGAACATCATGAGACTAAGAGAAAAGATCACAGAAAAAATGGAGATACCTGTGAAAATATGATCTGAATGGGCTGTGAACATTGAAGAACATGGAGTGAACATGGAAAACATGGATGAGAATACGAAGAACACAGTGAATATAGAGAAAATATGCAAATACAGTATGATTATTGAAGGTTTGAATAAGTTGTGGATGAGAAGGTAAGGGAGGGAAAGGGTAAGGTGAGATTTTTGACCGTGTGATTATTGCTTACTTGGGTAAACAAAAGGTATTGAAGGTAATGTGTTATATGACCGTGTGAATATTACATAGCTGAGTACAAAAAGGGTATTAAAGGCAGTGATGTTTACTTTGATAGACTGGAGAGGGGCTTGATCTAAATTAATTTGATGAACATTGAACTAAGGTGGAGAACATGAGTTGGATCTCAGTAACTGACTTGATCTTATTTACTGCGTCTGAAATACAGGGAGTTAAAATTTCAGGGAATTTGATTAGGTATTAACGAAGATACGAGAAGGAACAAAGGCTGAGGACAAGAGTTAGAACTCGGTAATCGTGTTCTCTTTACTTACTCAGTTAGAAGTATGGTGGGTTTAAATTTTATTAAAATTAATGGGTTATTAGCGAAGATGTGAAAGGGAACTACGGCAGGAGACAAGAGCTAGAACTTCCTTACTGACTTCATATATTTCACTACGTCTGAAATATGGCTGTTTAAAATTTCAGGGAAATTGATAGGTTAATATTGAGACTACACTTATAAATGCGGACACTAACAAATTTTGGTCTTCAATTGGGCTCTGATTAATTTCGATCATGAACTGGACTCTGAATATTTTTGGCACAAAGTGGACTCTGCTGAATTTTTTGGTCTTTACTGGACTCTGACGAATTTCTGTCTACAAACGGACTCTGACTAATTTTGCTCACAGAGTGGACTCTGAATATTTTTGGGCACAAAGTGGACTCTGAAGAATTTAGGTTAACAACAGGACTCTGTTAATTTTCAGTGTAAAACTTGACTCTGATTATTTTTAGGCATAAACTGGACTCTGATGAAATTTGAGCTTTAAACTGTTTCTGACTATTTTTTGGGTCTTTACAGTTGAAACAGCCGTAAATGGTTATAAAACTTAAAGTCATGACCAAGATGTCTGTTTTCCTTAACAAAACGTTTAAGACAATATTCTCTGAAAATGGTATTTTTACAAAATTTGGCCATAAACATATAAATAAACTTCTATGATTATATGAAACTCTGAAAATTTTTCTTAAAACTGAACTCTGAAAATTTTGAATTTTCCCCATAAGAACTGTTAACAAACTTCTATGACATTATTTTCATCATAAGAACTCTTAACAAACTTTTAAAATCTCAGAAATTATTTCCTCATAAGAATTCCCTAACTCCAAATCAGTGACAGCCCAAATTCACCTAGAACCCCTGATGCTCCAGCGTCCTCTTCCCTAACCTACCTGAACCCCTGACGCTCCAGCGTCCTCTTCCCTAACCTACCTGGAACCCCTGACGCTCCAGCGTCCTCTTCCCTAACCTACCTGGAACCCCTGATGCTCCAGCGTCCTCTTCCCTAACCTACCTGAACCCCCGACGCTCCAGCGTCCTCTTCCCTAACCTACCTGAACCCCTGATGCTCCAGCGTCCTCTTCCCTAACCTACCTGAACCCCCGACGCTCCAGCGTCCTCTTCCCTAACCTACCTGAACCCCTGATGCTCCAGCGTCCTCTTCCCTAACCTACCTGGAACCCCTGATGCTCCAGCGTCCTCTTCCCTAACCTACCTGAACCCCTGACGCTCCAGCGTCCTCTTCCCTAACCTACCTGAACCCCTGATGCTCCAGCGTCCTCTTCCCTAACCTACCTGAACCCCTGATGCTCCAGCGTCCTCTTCCCTAACCAACCTGGAACCCCTGACGCTCCAGCGTCCTCTTCCCTAACCTACCTGGAACCCCTGATGCTCCAGCGTCCTCTTCCCTAACCTACCTGGAACCCCTGATGCTCCAGCATCCTCTTCCCTAACCTACCTGGAACCCCTGATGCTCCAGCGTCCTCTTCCCTAACCTACCTGGAACCCCTGATGCTCCAGCATCCTCTTCCCTAACCTACCTGGAACCCCTGACGCTCCAGCGTCCTCTTCCCTAACCTACCTGGAACCCCTGACGCTCCAGCGTCCTCTTAAATGTGTGAATTGAAAACGGGCAAAATATGTCCGTAGAGTTTACCCCGAAACTGCGTGACCACTATATTTCTAATATTTTTCTATAAGATTTTCCTACTTATTTTCCTTATAAGAACTCTTAACAAACTTCTAAGATCTCAGAAATGATTTTTCTTATAAGAATTCCTTAATTCCAAATCTGTGACTACCCAAATTCACTTGAAAACCATGAAGAGCCACAGACGATATTTGAATTTCTCCCATAAGAACTCTTAACAAACTTCTATGATGTTATTTTCATCATAAGAACTCCTAACAAACTTCTAAAACCTCAGAAATTATTTTTCTTATAAGAATTCCTTAATTCCAAATCTATGACTGCCCAAATTTACCTGAAAACCATGAAGATCCACGGAGGATTTTTTCCCAAAACAAAAAATCCTCTGTGGCTTTTCATCCCTACTACTATCATCCCTCCCCCAGCTTCCCACGCTCCCAAAAACACCCCCTCCCTCTATGCACACCCCCACCCCCACCCCCGCGTTAGCGCGCACGTTCTCGCACTTTCTTATAGTCAATGTTGGCTTATTAATAAGAGCATATGTGACATACTAATTTATTGTGAATATTTGAGTTTACCTTGAAATGCTTAATAGAAAACACCGACCTAACCTAGCCTTCTTTGTATGTTAAGATAAGCATCCTATTGCTTCTTAATTTCAATTAATATGCAGCGAGTAGATTATCCCAATAATACACTTGCTCCAAATGCATTAGCCTAATGAGAGAAGCAAAGCTCTTCTTAGTACTAATTATGGAACTCAAACCTTTCCCAACTTCCACATAATATTTACGAATAGCGAATAATAGCTCGCTAACCTCCCTCTCTGGAGGAGCCAATCTGCAAGTCCTTCGCACGTACTATGTACAGGCAGTCAGATCAGTGATCGACTATGCCGCACCTGCACTCACAAATCTTTCACACCAACAGTGGAAAAAGCTTAAAGTTGCCCAAAACAATGCTATGAGAGCCGCACTGGGAGCCCCCATGTTGATCAGGCTTGAAACTCAGACTGGAGACGGGTTTGCCCTCACTTCAAGAAAGAATATCACAAAGGACAGCAACAATTATCAGTAAGATAATTATTTCTCCTGATCCAATCCCAGTATGGCAGGGCTTGGCGGTTTGACTAGGCCAAAACAATGGAAACTCTTGGGCTGCAAGAGCAGGAAAAGTCCTAAACAGACTACATTTAAAAAGCATGATTCTTGATAGAGAGGGTGATCAACCACACCCAAATTACACTCCTTCCGCACCTTGGGAAGAGCCTACTTTAAAAATAGTAATAGAAAGTCTCCCAGTGAAAAAGGCTGCCTATGATCTGACAATCCTAAGGCGCATAATAGAAGAGCAAATGTATAGCATATCAGTAGCAGGAGCCACCCACATCTTCACAGACGGACCGGTTGACACAGAATATGAGAGTGCTGGTGCTGCTCTTTGCACGGCCAGAGTACAGGCATACTGGAGACTGGGAGGACTAGTATCATCAACCCAAACTGAGCTGTTTGCCATACAACAGGCATTCGCATATGTGATTGCACAAAACACTCAAAATGCAGTCATACACAGACTCAAAAGCTGCACTTCAAATACTAGGACAAAAACAGTGGAAAGATAACGTGGAAATAATTACTACCATTTTGTATCTTGGAGCAGTCACTAAAGGCAAAAGACTCAACATAACCTTAAACTGGATCCCATCCCATGTTGGAATCCCATTAAATGAGAAAGCTGATGAAATTGCTAAATTGGCAACTCGTCATCCAGTGATACATAAAACAATTCAACCCAGCCTAGAGAACATTTATTTATTTATTTATTTATTTATATACAGGAAGGTACATTGGGTTAGAGAGAATACATAGCATAGTATTTGCAATCTTGTAAAGCCACTAATAAGCGCAGCGTTTCGGGCAGGTCCTTAATCTAACAGATAATTTTAAGTAGGTAAATTCTAGCAGAATTAATAAAATGATAACAGATACATTGCAAGAAAAAAAATGAGACGAGAGAGAATAGTAAGTATATTAAAGCACATTGGTATATTAAAGCTCTGGTTGATTACATTGATAACTTGATTGGTAATTTAAACAAGATTAACAGACAGTACAGCAGATTGATAGCACATATAAGAAGACAGCAATGATCACAATGGTAAAGATGGTCAGATTGGGTACATAAAGATAGGGAGATTGGGTAGCAATAGATACAGTGCAATTTTAAAGCAACAAGGTAAAAAAAAAACTATGCAGATGAGATTAGGTACTTTTTAGTATTGTTTTTGAATGACGTAAAAGTTGGACAGCTTTTCAGTTCATTAGGGAATGAGTTCCATAGACTGGGGTTCCTTTATTTGCATAGAGTGTTTACACAGATTAAGTTTGACTCTGGGGATATCAAAGAGATATTTATTTCTGGTGTGGTGATAATGGGTCCTATTACATCTGTCCAAGGAGAGTTTCAGAGCAGGATTTGCGTTTAAGAACAGGGTTTTGTAAATGTAATTGACACAAGAATATTTGTAGAGTGAGATTATGTTTACCATGTTAAGGGAGTTAAACAAGGGGGCTGAGTGTTGTCTGAAAGCAGACTTTGTTATTATTCTGATAGGAGATTTTTGCTGGGTGATGATGGACTTGAGGTGGTTTGCAGTGGTTGAACCCCATGCACAGATACCATAATTAAGATAGGGTTAGATTAGTGCATAATATAGAGAGATGAGAGCAGAGTTAGGTACATAATATCATATCTGATTTTGGAGAGTATCCCAACTGTTTGAGACTTTCTTAGTTATGTGTTGTATGTGGGTTCTGAAGTTGTCTTCAGCACCCACATACAACTCTTGTCTAGGAATAGGCCAAGAAACTTTCCATCATTTTTATTGCTAATGTTTACTGTGACGGGAAAATGTAGGAGTGTAGATGTTCGGCAGTCTTCCTAATGGCTGGTGTCAATACCTGTCACATTTACACACACAAAAAAAAAAAGAGACTGCTTGGCTGTTGTCTGTGGTAAAGTAAGGGAAGACACGCAAAACACATAGTATGAACAATGAAACTTTAATTAACTGGAAAGTAAATTAATAACAAAGACAATCCCTTGGCTATGTACAGTGCAAACAAACAAGTCAAAAATATAACATAAAATGAAGAATAGGGATATTTACTCTAGGAATAATATAAAGACAAAAATGCAATAAAGATGCTGAGATATGGGCGCTAGCTGAGAACCTCCACCAATAAACGGAGACGTGTATCAGTTGGTTGTTTCACAGCTTGAGAGCACAAGGATATTCTGACTTCAATGGCTGGTTCAAGCCCCGACATCGACTCAGTTAGAGGGCGCTGAGGTGCAGAGGTGCAGGTGTGCAGTTGGCGGGTCACCAATCAGAAGCAGGCAGGCTGGGAATGGTTGTTTGCTGGTTGACGACGGGTGAGCCGGCATGGAGGGAGTGTGGAGTAGGGGGAGTACGTTTTGCCTCCTGGTCAAAACGTTTTGTGCTACTGGTAGACGTATCTTGAAGGTAGCATCTTATTCTTGTATATATGTAAGTAACTTTATGTAGGGAAGAGCAGGCTCAATCTCTCTTGAAAGAGATTATCGTCACATTACATTATCTATCTGAAGCTGAATTGCATTTGTAGATTTGCTTCCAAATAAAATGTAGTAGGTCTTTTCTATGTTAAGTGTTAGTTTATTGGTTGACATCCATAAGTGGACTTTTTTTTAGTTCATTATTAACAACATCATTTAGTGTATGTGGGTTGGGGTTAGAGTAGATGAGGGTAGTATCATCAGCAAACAAAATAGGTTTCAGAATGTTAGAGACATTAGGCAGATCTTTGATGTATATAAGAAATAGGAGAGGTCCCAAGATGCTGCCCTGTGGCACTCCAACGGTTATTGGTAGAGTGGGAGAGGTTATATTATTGATGGTTACACATTGGAGTCTGTCACTAAGATAGGATTGGATATAATCCAGTGCATGGCCTCGGATTCCATAATGAAGAAGTTTACGTAAGAGGTAATTGTGATTAACAGTGTCAAAGGCCTTTCTCAGGTCAATGAAGAGTCCAATCGGAAACTCATTTTTGTCAAGGGCTGAGTAAATTATATCAAGAAGACTAATAATTGCATCGTTGGTACTCTTTTGGGAGCGGAAGCCAAAGTGACAGGGGCCAAGAATGTCGAATTTTAAGAGATAGGAGTAGAGCTGTTTGTAGATAATTTTTTCAAATATTTTTGATAGGATGGGTAGGTTTGATATTGGTCTATAATTGTTTATGTCTGCCGGATTACCTTCTTTATGAACTGGCGTTACTCTTGCTTTTTTAAGAATATCAGGGAAGGTATGACACTCAAGGGATTTGTTGAACAGTACAGCTATAGGTGGCAAAAGGGCTTGGGAGGCTCTCTTGTATACTATGGATGGGATTTCACTGATGTTCCCAGCTTTGGTTTTTAGTGAGTGTATGATGGACACAACATCTGTCGGGCTGACTGGTGAAAGGAGAAGAGAGTTGGATAGCTGCCTGAGAGATATGTGTTGATATGTGTCTGAGTCTGTGGGATTTCACTGGCAAGGTTAACACCAACCGATGAAAAGAAGCTATTAAATTCATTTGCCATTTCTAAATCAGTTGACGGTGTAAAGCCATCCTTAGAGAGTGTTATCTGGTTGTGGGAGTGTTGTTTTGTTCCTAGGATATTAGAGATGGTATTCCATGTGCTTTTCACATTGCCTTTTGCTTCTTTGAATCTAGTCTCATATATGAAAGTTTGTCTTTTCTTATGATACTGGTAAACACTGATGAGTACCTTTTAACTACCTCCTTTGTAACTAGGCCAATCCTAAATTTCTTTTCATAATCATGTTTTTTGTTGATTGATTTGATTATGCCACTTGTGAGCCTCGGATTGTTTTTTCTTTTGTCAGTTACTTGTTTATTAAGGAGGGGACAGTGAGTGTTGTAGAGGCTTAGAGTTTTGGAGAGAAAGAGGTTAGTTAATGAGTTTATATCCTGTGTATTATTGAATTCACATTCCCAGTTAATACTGTGAAGTGCATTAGAGAGATTGCCTAAAGCTGATTCACTGTGCAGCCTGAATGAGAGTTTCTTGCTTTCTGGAGGTATTGTATCCATGTTTGCTATGAGGAAGGTAGGATAGTGGTCAGTTGTCCTGTCATAGATTACCCCAGATGTAAGGGGAGCTGTTAATGGAACAATTAGAAGTAGAATAAAGGACACTAGATAGCCTTGAAGGATACACAGTTTGGTGAAGAAAACAAAAAATCAGTAGAGACTGTCAAGATGAAATAAAAAAAAATTAGACAAATGAATTGTACAGATAATTTTAAATGATAAATGATAATTGTATAATTGTGATAATTGTATGATAATTGTACAAATGATAATTTTAAATAATCTTAAAGATAATTAATTTTATTTATCTTAGTTTTTAACCTATAATTAGTATGAACTTAGTTAAGAAAACAAAATGAGATCAATAATTAATTTCAATAAATGACATAAATCAGTACATTTAAATTTAAAATTAAAAAGAATAGGGTAAAATTAGGTTTAGGAGTAAAATTTTACAATGATACTGAGGTAGATGCTTGCATAAGTGCATGGAGACTTGATTGATTATTTAGGAACTTATAAGTATGAGAGAACATTAGGTAAATGGTAAGGCAGAGACAACACCTGGACAAACTTAGATTAAGTTAGGTTAGGCTCAGGTACTCAAAGAGTTATTTTCAGTATTGGCATTGGTCGGGTTCAGGTTTCAGATATACCACAATCACTAAGAAGGTCAGTAGTTGTTGAAAGCAAATAAAAAACATCATCACCAAAAACATAAACATCACCATCAAAACATAAAAAACATCATCACCAAAAAGCTCTCACATCTCAACAAAGCCTACCTACACCAGAATAGCTGAAGGTTCACCCTCTGCAACATGATATCTTCAGGCAACCAAATTAGAAAGGTTAAATATCCCAAAAGGAATCCACAGGGAAATAGCAGTTAGGTTATATAGACTACGTCTAGGTTACAGATGCAACTGGGAGATTGGTGAACCCCGACAGAGTGCATCTTCTGCCAAACTGTCACAGAAAGCCATTACTTCACTATCTTCTGGAATGTGAAGCAACCAACGACATTAGAAGAGCTTTAAGAGTCTCTGAATCTTGCAGTGGCCACCCTGAAGCATTCAACACAGCCACTCTCCTGGTCAAAAAAGGTGTCCAGCAGCTGGACACCCTCATAAAGACTGTCAAGCAGTAACCTCCCCCGCGATAACAGCTTGACGATTAAATACAACCTTAGAATAATGAAAAGAATTACTGAAAAAAAAATTGTACCACTTACGGGCTATTCATGCCCGTGCCACCTCTTGGGTGGCTTAATCTTTATCAATCAATCAATCGAATAATAACTAGTCTACTTTCAACTGTGATCTAGAACAGACACTTGCGAGATACTGTACCGGCTCTCAGTGCGCTCAACTCACACCATTGCTCGCCAAGTATCACCTGCGTACTTTGTAAACTCGACCAAATATATATATTCTCTTAGTGTTTGTGTTTATTGTCACCATACTTTACGTAACAATAGAACCGTTATATTGGTGACCCAGTGAGTGAAAAGAACACCTGTTCGCAAACTAGATCTTCATCATGGATTTATCTACCAGGTTTCCAGTATACAACGCAGATGAACCAGAATTTTGGTTGATGCAGATGGAGGCTATTTTCGACCACCACGAAATTTCGACTGAGAAAGCCCGATATGCCTGTACCCTGATAACACTTCCATCAGAGACTATGCACACTGCCTCCGCTGTCATCACCAGGCATCAGGACGTGCACCGCATTGAAGGCCACTCTTCTACAGGCAGCGATGAAACGCCGAATTCAACAAAAGGATTAACTCCTCACTGACAAAAGGTTAGCAGACAAAACACCAGCCCAGCTTCTGCGGCATATTCAGTATGTATTGCGTACTGCATCTGGCCCAGCCCCCAGCGAGATTGTGAGATCACTCTGGATACAACTCCGACCAAAACACATTCAACCGGCCCTATTCAGTATAGCTGACGACACCCCATTAACCCAGCTGGCTACACTGGCAGACCGGCTTCATACAACGTCTGATAACGCTATGCTGTCCCACCTCAGTGATACACAGCAGACTACAGACACCCAACAACTCGACGTCCTCCAGAACCGGCGTTTCTTCCGCCTAGGGAGGACGTACCACGCGAATCCAGTATCAGGATCTAGGCGACAGCAAAAACACCGAGGAGAGCTTTGTTCTTACCACCAGATGTTCGGACACCAAGCCCACAACTGTAGGGCTCCTTATTCCTGGTCGGGGAAACTACTTCGGCCGGGACTGTTAACGGCCAGTAACCCCGCCATTTCAAACACTACACTGCTCTACATATCTGACATCATAACCAAACGCCGTTTCCTCGTTGATACAGGTGCAGCAGCTTGTGTGTTGCCTCCCCCACTGGTCAAACCGATCCGCACTCCTGGTTTGGACTTGCATGCCGCCAATGGTACGTCCTACCGTACATATGGGACCCACGCCCTGGTTCTCGATTTTGCCTCTCTGGGTCACTTTACGTGGACTTTCCTCATAGTGGATGTGGAACAACCCATTCTTGGATGGGATTTCCTGCAACACCATCGACTTATTGTGGATCCCTCAGGTGCAGTACTTCGAGCCTCCCCTAGTACCTCTACACAAACTAACAGCGTCACCCCAGTCACATCTACGGAACTTCAAGCACTCCTGGATGAATTCAAAGATGTGACCCAACCCGCCAGCCCTCGACCAGAAGTGCAACATACGATTATGCATCACATTACTACAACGGGAGCACCTACCTTCGCCAGACCACGCCGCCTGGCACCGGAACGATTGGCGGTAGCACGTGCTGAATTCAACAAGCTACAGGAGGCAGGAATAATCCGCCCTTCGAACAGTCCATGGGCTTCACCTCTCCATATGATCCCGAAAACAGCCCCAGACGAATGGCGCCCTTGTGGGGACTACAGGACCGACCGATAGGGAGCCAGTCGGCCGAGCGAACAGCACACTGGACGTGTGATCCTGTGGTCCCATGTTCGATCCCGGGCGCCGGCGAGAAACAATGGGCAGAGTTTCTTTCACCCTATGCCCCTGTTACCTAGCAGTAAACTAGGTACCTGGGTGTTAGTCAGCTGTCACGGGCTGCTTCCTAGGGGGTGGAGGCCTGGTCGAGGACCGGGCCGAGGGGACACTAAAACCCCGAAATCATCTCAAGATAACCTCAAGATAACAGGGCTCTCAACGCTCGTACTCTGCCGGATTGCTACCCAATACCACACATCCAGGATTTCTCACAGGGATTGAGCAACGCAACCGTTTTTTTTCGAAAATTGACCTTGTGCGGGCATTTCACCAGATCCCTGTGGAACCGGCAGACATTCCGAAAACAGCGATCACAACACCTTTTGGACTGTTTGAATTCGTCCGGATGCCTTTTGGTCTACGGAATGCCGCCCAGACATTCCAACGCTTCATCGACCAAGTAGTTAAGGACCTGCCTTTTTGCTACGCCTACATTGACGATCTGCTGGTGGCCAGTACATCATCGACAGAACATCTACTACACCTCCGTCTCCTTCTCACCCGTCTGCGCAACTTCGGCTTGCAGCTCAACTCCGAAAAGTGTATTTTCCATGTTCCAGAGCTGGATTTTTTGGGACACCTTGTGTCAGCAGCAAGGGTTCAACCACTAAAGAAGAAAATCGAGGCAATCAAGGAATTCCCGCGCCCATCCACTCCAAAGAAGTTGCAAGAATTTCTTGGTGTGGTGAATTTTTATCATAGATTCATCCCACATTGTTAGGACATCTTGCGACACTTGTACGACCTCTTACATGGTCGAAAACACACGTCCCGTCTTCCGTTGGAGTGGACTCCCCAGCAGAGACAGCATTCTCCGACATAAAACACAAGCTGGCGGAATTCACCTTACTCATACACCCAGTGTCTGACGCTCCCACCAATCTCTCTACCGACGCTTCAAACACAGTTATTGGTGCTGTACTACAACAGCTCATTGAAGGAGAATGGCGCCTAATTACATTCTTTTCAGCGCACCTGTCACCCGCTGAAGAGAAGTACAGCACTTTTGATAGGGAACTGCTCACCATCTACGCAGCCATACAACATTTCCGGCACTTCCTCGAGGGGCGGAATTTCCACATCCTCACAGACCATAAACCCCTCACATATGCACTGGTGGCCAAGGGTGATGCTCACTCTCCTTGAGTAGCCAATCACCTGAGATTTATTTCCCAATTTACCTCGGATATTCGCCATGTCAAAGGAACTAACAATATCATAGCCGATGCACTGTCTCGACGCACCTACCACCATGCCTACCGACAACTCATGCTACGTATGTGCCTCATGAGCTCCACACAACTGAACACGTGTTTGTAAGAATCGACGCCCTCTACAGTCACCTTACGACGGACCATTTAAAATGGTTTCTCGAACACCGAAGTTCTTCACCACTGAACGCCGAGGACAGCGGGAAAACATCTCCATCGATCGCCTTAAACCAGCACACTGTGACGCTGCCCCAGACATCCCTCCCGAGACACATCCACCAACTACGCCGTTCACTTTTCGACCACAGTTACCAACAGCACCGCCACCTACGACAACGGATGATCCCGTACGACCTCCCACCCTATAACCCCAGTTACCAGCTGCACCACCACCTGATCCTACGACGACGGACGACCCTGTGC
The DNA here is from genome assembly GCA_020271785.1 of Procambarus virginalis. Lineage (NCBI taxonomy): Eukaryota > Metazoa > Arthropoda > Malacostraca > Decapoda > Cambaridae > Procambarus > Procambarus virginalis. Next base: position 76,036 of record WNGS01002492.1, read on the forward strand.
GACCTCCCACTCTGCGACATCAGTTAGATGAGGTCAGCGTAGAGGAGGAAGTTAACTTTGAGGGTTATACAACGCGAGCAGGGCGTACAATTCACCAACCAGATAGGTTCCTTGATCAAGTGTTTTTCCTTTCATCCCCTGGGAGGGGGAGTTCTGTAGCGAGTAGATTATCCCAATAATACACTCGCTCCAAACGCATTAGCCTAATGAAAGAAGCAAAGCTGTTCTTAGTACTAATTGTGAGAGTTTTGGGCTGACTTAAGTCAGTGGAATAAATAAAATTGGTATAAGGAATTGAGCTCGGAAAATTTCTAAGAATTTTCTCTATTCTTTAACCTTTATTCCTGTCGTGATATTCAACTAGGTCCCTGAGGAAGGACTTGCTTAGCTAACACACCAGTGTAGTAAGCAGCTCATTCCTCACTTTGGGACCCTGTACGAACAATTGACTAGGCGCGAGCAAACGCCGAGACCCCAATGAAATTGAAATCCCCTCCACTTGGGTCGTCGACCTTCGTAACTCGCCGAAGCGAATCTAACGAGTAGGTCCTGGGCTCTCACAACAATAATTTATTGTTGTGTGGTGCCATATATTTGATCCAAAGCTCAGAATAAGTCTCAATTTTATTAGTCGAGTGTGAAGAACATTTGCATAACAATAATAATGTGTGGGGGTGTAACGAAAAGACAGTGTTAACATAACAACTTAGTTTATTCAATACAGTACTAACTACTACAACAAAACAAAAGAATGTCAATGACGTTACTCGAAATCCTTCCTGTGACACTATCAATGACAGCTAGACACCAGCCCCTCGGACTGCATAATGAACTAACTCGAACATAAGCGTGACCACAGAGGAATCAACAAGCAAGCAAGAACTAACAGATCTATAATCACAATTACAACAAATGACACAGTGAGTTCTGAAACACGTCTCCAGTAACCTCCTAACTGTTCTACGCCTCAGTGCAGTCTACACCTGCAATAGCGGTTGCAATGCAATCAAATCAGTAGCCTTTCAATGACATCAATAACTAATGGGTTCACTGGCAACTCCAGCACCCTTCCTCAAATTAATCTTTACGTTAACACTTCGTCCCACGGACGATCAACAATCAATACAATTGATTTACGTTAATAACAATAACATTTACGTTAATTCAATAACCTTCTCTTACAACTGTCACTAGTAATGCGGAAATTACTCAACACTCTACCCGTCGAGCATTCAGTGAGAAAATCCCATTAATCCCTGTACTACAAGACAGCTGATTAATCTCTTTACTAGTTACGTTAATTTACGTTAATCGGTTACTAATCACTCAGCGATGGTAAACTCTGATTTACAATGTCCAAAGTGCTAAGAGAACGGTAATCACTCGTGATTACCTTTAGAGTAATTAATTACTATCCTCAAGATCAATAATTAAACAGTTAAATACGCAACCTTTAACACTGGCTCAGCAATTTACATTAAGGTATGAATTCCGTCTGAGCCTTCCATACTCAGACCAATTCAGGTGGCTAATAACAGTAATTAGGCACCACGTTTACGTTATTCTAAAATGACGTTACTTTTCCCACGAGTCAATCAAGTGCCGGTACTTCCGGACATAAATAACGACGTTACGTTAATGGAACAATGAGGCCTTCGTGTGAGTCGATCAAACAAGGATCGAGGTTAATTACTTTGACTTCCTGAAACACGTCAATTACCCGGCCCACTGACCGTTAATTACGACAGACAATACTCTAATTCTTATCTGGCTGGTGGCTAGGCTCCTTGAGACTACCGTAGCTGCTTGCAGGAAAGTAAATTAACCCAAACGTATTCTACGTTACTCATATTGTAAAAGAACAAATTCTCTTAAGCAATGGGCGTTCCCTCGGTTACGTTATATTAATTGCCTCGCAATCACCTCACTGAATACTGGACTTCGATGTCCTACCAGATAAACAGGAGAATATATGTATACCCAAGTACTCGTCTACAGCCGAGTTCACCCACGACAATGTCAAATCACACTAACAAATCACAGTGATTTACGTTACAATCCGGTTGCAATGACAATACTGCAGAACCTAGTAAAATAACATACAGGACATGAACCCTCTAGAACACTGCCCCCAATGACTTTACTGAACTGCAGTCACCCACGGTGATTGCTCAACTCTAGCAACAATCACTAACAATGACAACCCCTTTGCAACAACACACACGGCAAGTACTCAAATTTCCAAGTATTAGAATACTGCTCAACACTTACTTACTTATTTACTGTTGCAAATGACCCCAGTGCTCTCAATAACCCCTAGAACATAGGTCCCAAACTTGCAATCAACACACAGTAAATAACACAATAACACTGGGCACCGTGACACTACGATTATATATATATATATATATATTACTGCTGACACATGTAGCCTACATATCAACGTTATTGGGAACACTAAGGATATCTCGCACTCCTTAAATCACATGGTGAGTGATTATCGATCACGCATGCCGATATACACTCCGAGTACGTTACTCGACAGAGCGAGGGCTGTCACTCCCGACAGCCTCTTCACTCACCAAATTCTACCAATTACGTTAATACTGCAACCACAATATATATATATATATATATATATATATATTATATATAATATATATATATATATAATATATATGAATATAGATATATATATATGTATATTCATATATATGAATATATATATATAATATATATATATTATATATAATATATATTCATATATATTTTTCGGTTATAGTAAGTTATAAGAGTTTTTCAGTTATATATTATATATATAATATATATATATATATATATATATATATATATATATATATATATATATATATATAAAATATATATATATATATATATATATATGAATCACACTTGTCACGGCCCTGGGAACAATACAAGAATTAAAACCACACTGTGGCACACTCCACAACAATCATTGCCAGGAATCACTGACGTTACCACATACCTGAGCGCTCAGTGTTGAATTCCACACCTGCAAGACTACACATGAAATGATATCACTCCATCCCACGGACGATCAAGAATGAATAATTACCACATGGAATAATATAATATTACATGGACATCCTCTCAGTCCTTGGCTAATCTATGTAACTCTGTTCCCGTGTGTACCCACACACACACACTGTACGTCTGTGCTCACAAGACGTAAGTCCCTCAGGACTGACAGGATGACAACAAGGGTGATTATCTCCTCGTCCACACTTCACTTCACCTTACAGGTGCTGCGTGACAATGCGACGGAACACTTGACCTCGAATTCAAGCTTTAGAGACTACTAATCACCAGAAATACACACATAGGTACTTACTTCATACTGCCGGCTTACACACACCATTCCCATACATCAGGCACCCCGCTATGGGTGGCTGGCTCAGTGTGGTGTAGGCTGGCTGGTTACCTCAGCGGTATCGTTCGTACAATCGGCGCGCACCGAACCCTCCCACAACACGGCTTGTTTCGTACCCTCGACCCACCGGTGAAGTGAAGCGTTCGTACCCAGGTGACGCGCACAACGATTTCGTCTTAAACAAACATGGGAAATCTGCCTTAAAGCACTAACACTTATTTCCCCGTTCCCATCGACTGCTACAGAGCACTAGCAAGTCTAATCATCACTGGTATGGGATCTACGAGTCTGTTACTGCTCGTATGCACATTACCCCACGATCCCAGATAAGATCTTCTCTATTCACTCGCTGTTCACAATGTCCATTCCCCTCCAAGCGACGACTACGGCCGGATTCTGTGACGACCGCTGTCGTAGATGAAGCAGGAGTTGAAGCAGCGAGTAGTTGAACCACCACGACGCACCATACTCAATTTGGCCGAATTGAGCATAGGAGCGTCTTGACAGGGTGATGGCTCTGTCCAGAATGATGCTCACACCGTCGATTCCCGCGTATTCCTCGAAATAACCATGAGAGGAAGGCATACTGGGCCTACCCCTCTCATCCAATCAGCGACGGTGTAGCATAGCCCCTAGGGCAACTCCAAGATGGCCGACCAACATGGCGGCTCAAGATGTTTACTAAGATGGCGGCTGTTTCCATGGCGACAACTCAAATGGCTAGCGCGCGCGGGAGGCCCATAGCTTACCCACGCCAGCGGCCTAACTGTTTCCCGCGCAAACTAAGTCTAGCTCCAAGCCATTACAATGATGTGACGCTAACGGCTCTATCTCTGTCCACAGACATGCTACCACGGCCACGGTAACATTTCTGGACTGCTGATAACTGGGGCTCTCCGAGGAGCTCAAACACTAGATGTTTTCGGTTGCTGGTTACCAAAGTTTAGTCCGCACACTTAACAAGTGCACTTACAGTGTACTGGCCTCCCACAGGCATAAGAGCACTATTGTAAGTGAGCTGGTGAACCATCCCCTCACACTNCACCACACCAGAAACAAATACCTATTTGATATTCCAAGAGAATGACTTAGTCAAACCAGAAATGCTTTACAAATCAAGGAACCTCGAATGTGGAATGACCTTCCCAGTTATGTTAAAGACTGTACCTCTCCCAACCAGTTTAAGATAAAAAACTAAGTACCACCTAATTAACTCGATGTAACCTACCTCACCCCTAAATGTCAACCCATGTCTACGATTTTAAACAATGCTGTTTGTTGACCAAATTGTATTTTGTTTTTTTTCTGCCATGTTCCCCCCCCCCCTTTTTTCATTTTTCTCAACACAATTTATACTTTAATCTCAATTAGTATTAAGTTTTATTCTTAGTGTTTTTCCTGCTCGAAACACAAAATAATAGTTGCTTTAGGCATTGTATGTACTAGCTCTATCTATAAATCCATCAACTTTTGTATTTCACCTTGTATGTATGTACTTTACCTGAATAAATATTTGTATTTTGTAAATTTTGTAATGATGTTGTGGAGGCTGATTCCATACACAGTTTCAAATGTAGATATGATAGAGCCCATTAGGCTCAGTAATCTGTACACCAGTTGATTGACATTTGAGAGTCGGGACCAAAGAGCCAAAGCTCTACCCCCGGAACCACAACTAGGTGAGTACACACACAAACACAAACATACACACACAGGCTTTACGGATTTTGGGCTTTTAGCACCTCTGAGGAGGATGACCGTCTCTCACACTACAATTTCCCTCCCTCCCCCTCTGGACCCCCATTCTTCCACCCTCTCTCCCTATCTGTCTATCTAATTTCCCAGGCCCTCGTAACCAGCTTTACACCCTATCATCGGTAGTAGGGATGAAGAGCCACAGAGGATTTTTTGTTTTGGGAAAAAATCCTCTGTGGATCTTCATTGTTTTCAGGTAAATTTGGCAGTCACAGATTTGGAATTAAGGAATTCTTATAAGAAAATATTTTCTGAGGTTTCAGAAGTTTGTTAGGAGTTCTTATGATGAAAATAATGTCATAGAGGTTTGTTAAGAGTTCTTATGGGAGAAATTCAAATATCGTCTGTGGCTCTTCATGGTTTTCAGCAGAATTTGGGCAGTCACAGATTTGGAATTAAGGAATTCTTATAAGAAAAATAATTTCTGAGATCCTAGA